>JBAMJV010005735.1:0-50000 GCA_037951105.1 Echinarachnius parma
CTTTGTTGTGGAGAATTGTTTAAATTATCTACATGTATATTCAACAAATTAACAGGAGCAAATTCCAGCAACTAATTGCGGTTTCTTCCGCAAAAAAGCGTTATAAAATACAATGGGTTTCAATTATCATATAGTCAACCGTCGATATACTATTCGTATAAAATTATTTATTATTTTTCATTGGTCAAATTTGGGGATAATGAAGCGATGCATCACTAATAGAATCTTAATTGGTTTCAATTTCCCATCAGCAGGAGCGTGTAGAAAACAAAACAGGCCGGATGGTGCAGGGGGCTCAGAGGGCTAAGCGTCAAGGTAACCTTCGGAAAAGCCAAGCTGACCAACATTACCATCACTTGACCAACTTGACCGAGTCGTTTATAGTGCGGTTCGTAAGTCTGTGAACTGGAAAAAAAAGGTCGACAAAAATACCCGTCGAAAACATCAATATCCTCTAGCGGTAAGTTTTCACAAATAATGTGGATAAATAAATAACCCCGCAATCTATTTTGTTGGGGGTGGGGTGGGGGGGGGGGGGGGGGTCGTCATCAGACATGGAAACGCGATTGTCAACAATGAAGTGGTTATAATTCCATGTTGATGAATTTGTAAAGTGAATAATCATGATCATCAAATGATTACAAATTAAGCGGATGATGTCTTTTCTTTAGTGAGTATACTGCGTTATGTTTAGTAATGGGTCTATAAAAGGGCACCGTCCTTTCAGACCACAGCTTGCCATGAATAGGGTTTATACAACAGACAAGGCGTGACAGGAAGGAGATAATGTCGTTTTTATGATCAGCAACTACATGGCATTGAACGTGGGAAAATTAATGACCCACGGCAACCTGTTGCTTTTGATTTTCACGAATGAATGAATTGTGGCTATGAATGCATGTGTTTACAAAATAATAATTTATTTTGCTAAATTATTGCAACCACCCATCATGATGCATGTTTAGTGATCCGTGATACTACAATTGTATTTATGTCGACAAAGATTTGATCGAGGGTATACAATAATGGACCTCTTTTCTCACCAGACAAACACACAGTGTACATATGATATTGCAGTGTAAACATACTACTGTGTTTCCCAATTTGGATCACAGTGTGAACACCCATGCAACTGTGTGAAACTCGGGAATACATTGTGAACGCATCATGAGTACAATGTGCTCACACTGTCTAGCGCAGTGCAGTCATACTGTATCACGGTGTATCACACTGTATCGCAGTGTTCTTACAGTGTGCACACACCGATTAAAGCGGGATCACAGTGTATCGCAGTGTGTTCACAGTGTGATGAGTTTTGACACATTGAACACGCCCCAAATTAACGCGTTCCACACGAACACACTGTGGTCAACAATTACTGTGACATTTTGTGTTTTCTGGTATATACCATGTATAACGGTATAAGGGTTCATAGATGTGGGCCATCAAGGTGTTTGTACGTATTATCAACATTGTTCGATCAATATTGTTTGAACATCATGATGGATGTTTTTAAAATAGTATGCATCAATATATAAAGAGCTTAATTCCAGAATGCGCTAAATCCAATCGTTCAACTGGAGAAAAGCAGGTTTCTTTTCCAACTTGTGGCACATTATGTCTGTGGGAATATGAAAATGGAACATAGTTTGATTTCGATTGTGTAATTTGTCCTTAAATATGGTTTCCTATAGATAGCTTCGTAGCATATTATGGTAATGATATCGTAAACCCAATTTGTTGTGGAAAGTGGATTTAGCGCCTTATGGTCATAAGCTCTTTATAATAGTGTCAGTCAGTGGCGTAGCGACGAGGGGGGGGGGGGGGCACGTGCCCCCAATAATAATTAAAAAAACAATGTAAACATAAGGGGACATTTTTGGAGGAAAAAAACAAAGAAATACATAAGGTGTGCCCCTACCCCCAATCATTTTGCGTGCCCCACCAATCAGTCACAGCCACATGGTGTCACTAATAACGTGAACTTTATCATACACTTACAATGGGGTCACCTGAACTTTCTATACCTATCTATTTTGTATGTCCACTAGAGATATTTTTCGATAGAACTGATTAAGCAAATCCTTGTATTAAGGATGTGTGTCTAAGAAGAGACAATCATCGAAATAGGAACTGTGGAGAGTAATCAGAATATAAGAAGCAATATCAATAAGATATTTAAACAAAGAAAACGATAAAGAGAGAGAAACGGACAGACTAGAAAACAAACAAAACAATTATAAGGACGAAGAAAATGTGGGAGTTGACACAGTTAACGTGAAATGGACATCGAAGTTGGTGGGAGCCTTTAAGTTCAATTCCATCGGCCTAAAACATGAATGTATGTCGAGGCGCACACAACATGAATGTATGTCGAGCTGCTGGCAATAGTAACCAGCTGTTAAAGTGTAACTTCCATGCTTCTGGTCGCACAACATCGGGGGCAGACACATTCCTTGGCGCTAGCATTAATTGGAACAACTCCCGCGACACCCTCAAGTCCGCATGGTTCTCATTCGTAACTTTAGCCCACTTGCAAAAGCGCGCCAAAATACTGTGACCTACATTTCCTCCCATCCTATATAGCGCTCCCAGGGTACCGTGTACAACGTCAATAAAGGCGGGTCGTATGCATGTTCTCATTTTACCCGTCGACCTATTTCCTAGCAAACATATTGTTTCTCTATTTAAATAGATTGTTATTACTCATGTGTTTCAGTTTTGGGAGACTCGGTTATCATTTATGTCAGTATATAGTAAATAGTTGACATATTTTTGTGAAACGTTTTAGATCACAACAGAGTTTATTTGTTTTGTTTTCTTTTTGTTTTAATGAGAACGGGTAAACACTGAAAGTTTTCTTTTACTTATTTTCTGGAAGGCACATCAGAAACTGGGACACTCGTCAAAATTGGGCATCGAAGAGTTCCCGGCGGGCACCTGCCACTCATACATGGGCAAAGAATTTGAGGTGTAACACTCCATCCTCTGTCGTCCTTATAATTACCTGTTGAGGTTGGAAGTGCATACCAGTATGCCACCATGTAATGATTCCACTATTTATACCACAGCGACCAGCTGGAATACTCCCTAGGGAGTGGAACATTTGCATTTTGTGCGCAGGTATAATTGCAGTGTGTATATGTTGACCGATATAATATGATAAGAGGCTTTATTGCAATTTGCGCGCTATGAATATGATATATTATTATTATTGTTTTTTAAATTGTATTATTATTATTATTATTATTGTATACGCCACATTTTTATGTCATGTGACTTCGTTTAATTTGCTTCCATCACCTTTTGTTAAGTACATGAAACCAAAAACTAAATAATAAGACTTGCCTTAATCCCTAATCCTAGTCCCTTTAATCATAACCCTAAGCCTATATAAATTATATCATCTTGCTAGTGGACAAAATATTACGTTGACCTGTAATTGCTATGACGACAAATGCTCCGATATAATTTGTTCATGAACAAACAAAGATGTCTTACCCTATATAACCAAACCCCAATACTAACCCTAATCGTATAACTGTTTCAAACATAACACTTACTATAACTTCAACTAAAACGATAACGATAACATCCTCAGAGAAATAATCTCGCCAGAGGAATTATTGTCACATACGTGTGACATAATTATGTCGAGAAATACATTCCTTGTCAGTTACGTCTGTACGTTGGAGGGATTTATCTCCTGTAGCATGAGCTTGCTTATTTTATCATCGGGAGACAGTTTTAGCAAGGAGGTTTTAGTCCGTTAACCGTTTATGTATGCCAATGGACCTACTTTAAATCTACTCTGAGTCTCTGACTGTCATACCTTAGGGGATGCCTAGTACTGGGCGACCCACGGCTGACGGCCCCATTATTCATGTTCGGTTAACCCATTTTCCCGTGCTCCTGCATGTCTTCGATCACGATCCCACTCCTGACACATAATGAGTTGCGTGACATGTAACGTGCCGCCTGGGCTACACCCATTTGGTATTTACCCTTGTTCGTCAACTTGCAAATACAGAATAAACAGATTAGGGCCCCGTTGCAGAAAGAGATGAAATAGATTGTAAAATTGCAATTAATTGCGAAACGGAAAATATGCACATTTGAACCAATCATATGTGCGTAAATTACAATTGCGGTACCGAGACCAATCGAGGCCGAGACCAAGACCACTGGTTGAGTTGTGTAAGCGGGGATGGGGGATGTCGTCAACAAGACCGATTGCCCGAGACCACTGGTTTAGATGGCCGAGACCGATTTCTGATTTTTTTTTAAATTTATTTATATTGTTTTTGTTTGTTTGTTTGTTTGTTTGTTTGTTGTTGTTTTTTTTTGTTTGGGGGGGGGGGGGGGGATGCGTACGCACTGCAATGCATGAGTATATTGGTAGCTTTATACCAACATATTATTATCATTATCATTATCTTTTTGACCAATATTTATAAGTATACATCAATCACATAATACAAAACAAAACACACAATTTAACAATTGTTAACAATGAAAGATTATTAGATAGAGAAGGAAAAGGGAGAAAAGAAGACAGTGACAAGTGGGTCAGGGCTGGGCTCACGGCTCACACAAGTAACATTCGTTACTTTTGTCCGGCGACAAGACAGTGAGCCTAGATGACATACTTTCCCCCACATTCCCTCCTGGAATCGAAACTCATAGGGCAACGGCATCATCTACTTTTGATGTGAACAAAATGTTGGCAAAATAGTGTCAATGTTCCATTTTTGAAGCATGTTATCTGCGAATGGTACATGCCTGTCATTATTGAATCTAATGCAATTTGTTTTAAATGCTGTAATGTTTTGGGCTCTTTTTAATGTTACCCGCATGTTATTAAAGAGACCCATTCACCTTGTCAAATTCAACCAGAGATCGCTTGGAGCTTTCACATTCCCTTGTTGTACCGTGTTGTTTGGCTTATGGATAACAGAAGAATGAAATGGTTTTGTGTGTCCCTATTGTCTTCCTAAATATGGAAATATTGTTAGGTGAAAATCAGTAGGTGTCACATTTTCACTCATTTTAGATAAACAGCCTTTCTTTTTAATGAAACTGTCACACATCATTCTGAAGAATCTTACGATGATATTGGTATAAGTATGATTGAAGTCTCAATATCACTTTTGGAAACAAATCTTATGGCGTTAATTGATCACTTTAAAATGATCTAGTAACTTTGTTGACATGTGCAAAAAGTGATGAGTGGTTGATACAATTTATATTGTTGTTATCTGATATGTCCACTGGGTGTTGTGTGAAAATTTAAAGTTAAATGGACGTCATATGGCCGAGTTATGAGCAAAAATGCAAAGTGATATTCCCTAACTCATTGCACTCACTTTGTACACGGTTTTGACGATCTAGAGGATAATCATCTGAACACTTCAATAGATTATATTGTTAACGAAAGGGAAATTTGAAAAAAAAACGAAAACGGTCCCATGCTTTTAATGTTAATACGAATACAACAAGGTATGAGGGAACCGCTAGAATTTCAATTGGATTTTGAGGATTTGGGCAATGTTACTAAATCCCTTTAATATATATTTTAAATAATTCGGTATTTTGTAATGTTATTGAACTCTGTTGGGATCTGGGTATTATTGCTTCACTTTTATAGCAATGCTTTGTCTAGTCCGCGTGTAAATGTGCACATCTGGCGTTGGAAAGAGTTTATAGGAAGTCCTGGAAGTTTGAGCGTAGACACTGGCGACATTCACGTAGCGTGCATGAAACCGCTGAAGATCACTGACACACATAATCCGTCTGCGGCCTAGTTTCAAAGAAGCCATAAACAAACCATTTCATTCTTAATTTTTTGGTTAAATAATACAAATTAAAGAATATCTTTAGAACGATGTCGAGATAATAGAGGGCGTCATGCATGTACTACTATCACGTACTTACGCAGCTCGTATTTACTGGCATTACCATGGCAACCCTTACCAGGTCAATGGCAAGGAACGATCGGTTGACGGAATACATTCTTATTATTTGCTCCATTTGAAATTAAGCATTAATACGTCGAAAGAAAATGGGACAACTTTTGTAATTTTAATTTTTGTTTGCTTGAACTTTGAGTTTGCGTTCCGCTTTAAATGTTCCGGTAATATTCATTTAATCAATATAATCATCGATTCGATTCAAGTCTCGTTTTATTTTCAAAACACTGAACAAAGTGTGAGGGGATTAACCAAGTTTCCATAAGAGCGCATTAATAGATAGAACACATACACGCGGGATTACACGAATAGTGAATAGAAAATTAGTTTTACCCCCGTGTTGCTATAAAAGAAACGCCCACTGAGAAATTTATGTAATTTAATATGTAATAAAAAAGGAGAATATTATTGGGTAGGAATGTGTACTGTAAGGGGTACATGCAATATTATAGGTTATTATGGTTACACCTAATATCAACATAACTTTTAAGCAATTACAGCAGAAGATTATATTCGCAGGGTACCACCACCCAAAAATAATATTCTTATAAATGAAAGGTAACATCTTTAGTAGTCCATTCCATCAACAATTTTTTTTTTAAATGTTTCCAGAAAGAAAGAAAAATATAATAGGAGAACGCATCACCATTGTAAAGCATGCGTTCATGGGTCTGCATGTACGAGACTACTTTGTCCAGAGCGAACGAATCGTCCGGAATTATATTGTCTCCAAATGTACGCGTGAATAGCATTGGCGCACTCGCAAATGTTTGGCTCGTACGGAACCAGGAAATAGAAGTGGTTCCGTAAGTGGTGGAAATTAATTGCTTTGTTTATGAATTACACAGCCTTTTGCAAACTGTTGGGTATCTATTTGATATCACAAAACGGTACCAAAACGTATAATTATGTGTTGTTCTTTGCCTGGTGGTCCCCTTTTTAATCTTTGTCAAATTCAACCAAAACAACTTGGAGCTTTCGGATATCTCTTGTAATTCTTGTCTTTAAAGTGATCCATTAACTTGATTATTAAAGATTTTCCCCTAAGAAAATAATTTTCTTCAGAATGGTGTGTGATTGTTTCATGATAACAAGAACACTGTTTACCTAGACAAATGGTTACAATTGATTCCAGATTGTATCACCGTACTGCCCATTGATGTTGACTTTAATCGAAAAGCTCAAAATTTTACACAATTAGGTAGACATTTGAAAAATCAATACCGATTTAATTTGTCTGACTTCTGATACCACAAGGCAAACAACAAGGCACGATAGAAATGTGAAAGCCCCAAGTGATTTGTATTTATTTTCTCATAATAATAGTAATAATAAAAATGTCTTCTAAGGGCTTCTAATGCGCCAATTGCACCCTTTTCAAGGTGCTCATAATAAATGGATTAGTTAATATGTTTTACTATTAGATGATTAAAGTGATTTTAAGATTTAAAAGTTGGAAGTAAGAACACATTGGTAAATTGCATAATTGTATAATTATATATATTGTATATAATTCGTCTTCAGTCTGTATGCTTTGTAACGTCTTAATTTAAAGTTGATAAAGTGAAATTTCTTATGATCTTTATAATTATAAACCATCTTTTGGGGGTATTGATTATTGAAAGGATAACATTAAGAATACATGGAGTACCAACGTATAGACATGAGGATTTAATAAGATTATTCGAAAGTTTTGTATGCTTTTGTATGCTCCTACCGAAACAAAAAAAATTCTCAATTTTGCTGACTGGTTTCTTTCATAATAATAATATTTAAAATGTGAACAACTGATTCGCGCATTATTTTTTTTAAATATTTATTCCTTTCATCATGTTCGCCTAGTACGCTTGCAAATTTGTCACCTAGGCAAACAGATTATTCAATTAGTCTATAGGTAACAACAAAATAAACCACGAAAGCTCCATTATCATTCCATTCGAACCCTTTAACAAAAAACTAAAATATTGCAGGAATTTGTTTCGATTGACGCGTGACGTATAACTACGGCGATAATGTTTTTACAAAAATCAATGTTTTTTAACAACAAGATTTATTCAATAAACAGTTTACTGTAGATTGTCTGGTTCATGTTGTATGTACATGCAAACCCCGTAGAGCAAATTGTTATTATATGTATAATTCTCGATTACTAAATATTGTTGTACATATATATATATATATTTTTTTTTAAATAGTAACGGGTTGTTGATGTTTTGCTCTGGAAATATCAAGGACATATCAATGGCTCCGTCTTCCCTTTATTCATAATACCATTCAAGACAACAATGGCGAGTATTGGAGGTGGCATTCTTAAAATGTTTTTTTTCTTCCTGATACACAGCTGTATAACCAGAGGGCATTTGTGGTAATGACACCAACCTCTTTCCTCGTTGAAATAATTTATATTATTATCTATTTCTTCTATTTTGATTACCCTTTGTGCGCTAATTCTCGGTTTTGATTGCTTTATTGTAATGCATAGGGCGGAAATACAATTGTCTGTCGGCTTAGAGGGGTTTCACACGATGGCCAAGTCGTGATTGCAATCATGATTGATTGTAATCATGTTTACAATCACGGTGATTCTGTTGCCTTGCTTTCACACGAGGAAACAGACTACATGCAGACTGTGATTACAATCGCGATTCTGGAGACGTGTTTCTCTATACCTGTCAATCAAACAAGGAGAGCATTAGTACTACACTGCACTCGAAGCGAAGAGCGCCCGGTTTATCGGCGGAAGTGCATGTAAGGTCACGTAAGCTCCGCCTCCCAAATCGTGTTTTGGAGGTCAAACCGTTCACACTAGAAATTCGCACTGTGATTTGAGTGAATCATGATAAGAAAACACCTCCGGTCCACGATTCGAGTTTCGCGATTCGTGATTCTAGTTTTCTTTCACACGGTGAAAAATGATTCCAATCGTGATTGCAATCACGACTTGGCCATCGTGTGAAACCCCTCAAAGTTTCCCTCTCACGAGCTCTACTCTGTTGTAAAGAGAAACAGCCGATCTTGTCGTCACCTTGCCCGAGAGCAGCGAGATTTATTCAATAAACAGTGCATTCGGGGAGCTTTCGTCACATGAAAAGGCATCATGAGTACTAGGCACACAGGGTGGAGGGGGTGGGGGGTGGTCTGCTGCCCAGAGAAATTTGGAATCACATGCACCTCTCTATTCGGATCAAATATCAACTCATATCACTTTTTTTTTTTTTAAAGGGGAATCTGCTTATTTGGGGCAAAATCAGCTCATGGGGGGGGGGGGGGGGGTGGAAAACATGAAAGGTTTCATTGGGGCAAACCACCTCAGCCCCCTAGAAAAGGAAAATGCCATATATACGCCTATCAACAATGGGGTCTCGCCGGGCTTTTCGTGCATACAAAAGCATGAAAGGGGGGCATGGAAAGGGGGCCATGCACTCTGACCGGCCAAGCGCGCCACAATAGGGTCTCTTTGACAGACACTATTTATTTTTGCGCCAAAATAATGTGTTCGGGTGGGTTATCATAACACTAACCCGCCCAAAGCAGTGTGAGAACGGGAGAGAACTCTCACCCTCTTTCGACCGGATCTACGATTTTACATTCACATTTTTTTTTAAACTTCACAATGGATCTTCAAGCACATCGTCCTTATGTTTCAATTTCATCTAAAGGAGTTTAAAACTGCCGGAAGGGCCTTTGGCCTGAATCATTTTCTTTTCAACTTTTTATTTTTTTTCTTGAAGGGGAAGTGAGTGTAATCGGAATGCTGCCCTTGCTATTTTACAGCTTAGTATATAGCTCCAAACATTTACCTACAAACACACTGCTCGTTCGCGTCTAGACACAAATGTAAACGTTCTGGTGCGGTAATCTCAGATCACTATTATACCACCAACTCTCGGGCCTCTAACTATAGGTGATATCTCGCGAGCCGCGCGATCCGCATTGTCAATCGACATTCGACAAGGCGCGCCGCCAGACACATCATCGCCGCATCAAATGCTAATTTGAAGTTGCCAATGAGTCCGTCCGTGCGATCTGATCGGGCTGCTTGAGTCTCCTCATCTTGTTCTCTCTCGTCAGTCGATCTACTCATCAATGTTCGTCACCAAGGCGACGGAAACCTGAGCGCTCCTGGACGGTCTCGCGAGGTCATCATGTGTTACGGCCGACACATAACATTTATTCATGCACAATCCGTGATCGTGATGCCAGCTTGACGTGATGGGAATCTATCTATTATTTCGAGCTTGCAACTGGCAGAACTTATAAATACTCCGCTCTCGAATATTATTATTCTTATAATTCTCTGAGACGGTGCATCACGCTGCCATGACGTTTTAGCCAACGGAGGAAGGAAAACACATTTTCTTGTCTTATATTTACTGAGAGCTAGAGCTTGAGCATATATTCCGCACGAATCGGCACATTTGTGCTGTATACGTCGACATTCACGACTTGGTGGTCGAGGCATCCGCAGAGCGAGCAGTTAATGCAGCGCATTCATGCTCATCATAACATGTACCTACTCTTCATCGATTTAACATGAGCCAACTGAATTTTCTCGTGCAATATTGGATGGTCATGTAGCATCTATCATCTGGGTTTGACGTATTCTGGACGTATGATTACCGGTGAAATTCAAGTTTTATATATACCGTCTTCCAAGAAAGCGGGGGAGAGTTTCTATAAAAGCCATCCGTGCGTCCATGATTAAAAGCAAATATTGCTTCGATACATTCCTCCACACACAACCCGAGCTTGAGCATTGACAAAAATCTTTTCTAAAGCAGACTAATACAAGTCTAAAGACGAACGTGAGGACAATATACATATTCGTATACCACCCTCATTACACGGTGTTACCGGGTTCATTTTAATTTTGTAATATTTTCCTGAATGAATGAGCCAACCGCACATTTTAATACCACACTTTGTTGGCAAGCATCGTAAGTTTTGATCGATCGTAACAAATCTCGGGTTATCATCGCTATATCGTCGTTATCATCTGAGCTACGGAGACGATGTCGACCATGGACTTGAGCGGTAGATGGAGGTCGGAGAAGGTAGAGAACATGGAAGAGTTCCTGAAGGCGGCCGGTGTCAACATCGTGATCAGGAAGCTGATGTGGGTCTTCACGCCCGAGATGGAGATCGAGCAGGACGGCGACCAGTTCGTCATCACCACGAAGATGCCGATGATCACGGACAAGGTGGAGTTCAATATCGGCGTGGAGTTCACGCACAAGCTGCCGCCCGACTTCAAGGAGGACCACACCCTGATAACCACGTGGGAGGATGACAAGCTGGTTACAAAGTGAGTAGAATGATAGAATCTAAATTGTATTCAGCGAATTATGTTGAGACAAAAAACACTAATTAAAGGGATCGAGTAATGTGCGAAACGCGATTAATGTTCCTGTTATCAACATTATCAAGATTGTCTATCCAGTGAACATAGTAGTTAAGTTTCTTTATAATGGCAAGTACCCCGTTTGTTTTTTGTGTTGTTGTTTGTTCGTTTTATGTTGTTGTTTTTTTTTTTTTGGGGGGGGGGGGGGGGCACCCTGCATAAATGTTCGTAATAATGACATGAGGTTAAAAAAATGAAAATAAGAAGAACAAAATGTAATTATTATGCACTCACTGCCACCCGATCCATCCCGTCAGTGTTTCGACGCATCCCCATGCATGCACTGGGATATTGTTTGTCCATATTTTATTCATGGGTAGGCTTGCCTCTCGATCATCAGTTCGGAGCCGAAGGTTACATTATGTTTACATTATAATACCGTATGGCATCTGTCGTCGGATAACTCAAGATAAGGGGGAGATAATGACTCGCTATATCATGAGATATATTGGTATAGCTCAAACATGTGTTGGGTAAACTCTCACTATCATGACCATGTAATGTTTCCCATCACAGAAAATCTGCATTTCCAATGTCTAATAATGTTCTCCCAACTGGAAATGTAAGCTCTATTTACCTTGATAATGATATGATAATGCACATTAGGGCCGAAGATGCCGATTTTTTCATTCAGTCGCAGGAAATTAGATGCACGGATCCGAGGCACAAAATTAGGGCTACATCACGTGATAGCATGGAACATTATATTATCATAACACTCATTTTCACATACATGCATGTAATGATATACACAAGTCATGCCACGCATACAACGAACGTCACACTGCAGTATGATCACATACAGACACACTCGTGCAAACAAAAAACATTATGATGACTTGTCAACATACACGGGTGCCGCCACTGAGTTTTTTTTATTGCCTCTGAATTTTCGATTTGCAATTTGTTATTCACAATCTTATCGGAGACAGGTTCATCAATTGTCGTAACTGAATGAAGTTCAAATTTGGAAATTCTAAAAATAGGTTTTTGATGACGGCACACAGTTATTGAGGTAAAATGCTTTGGCAATGGGTTAGCATTTACATCGCAATTAACGGCAGTGTTCATATTTTTAATTATCCACTGGAAAGTTATAACTGTGTACCAAGTCAGTGCAATGAGTTAGCGAGTATCACTTTGCATGTTCGCTAATTTATACTGGGCCAGATTATAGTATCCATTTAACGTGCAATTTTCACACATTACTCAGTTGACATATCAGATCACAACGATACACGTTTTATTAACCCTTCACCACTGTTTGCACATGACTTGTCTACAAAGTTACTAGATCCCTTTTTAATCAACTAACTGGTTCGAATCGCCATTCATTCAGCTAATGCTCGAAACGAGGAAAGAGTATCGGCAAGATCAGCATCAAGCTAATACCATAGGCGTACCGAGGGGGCGTTTGGGGTGTTCAAACATCCCCCTTGCGCAAAAAAAATACTGTACGCAAACACACCCCAATCAGGGGCCGCGGAACCGGGGGGGGGGGGGGGGGGGGGGGCTAGCCCACTTTTTTGGCTTAAAACAAAGAAATACATAAGCATAAAATAACAATTATTATAACAATTAAAATGTGGTCAGCCCCCCCCCCCCCCCCCCCCCACACTTTAAAAACCTTTCCGCGGCCCCTGCCAATTACGCCACAGAATGAAGCTAAAACATCCCCTTGAAAAAATCCTGGGTACGACTTTGAAGCCTACCCATGATGAGGCGTTGCATTTTTGTTCTAAACTGATTTTTATCTTCCAACAGACGACCATGGTCGTCATGGTCGTACTAATTAATGTGGACATTCATAAGATGGCTGAAATCACACTGACCCTCGATGTGGACATTCGTTTATTGTAGATGGCTAAAACTAAAAGCGCACTGACCCTCGTGGGTTGGTTAATAATTCGTCGCACTGAACAGCTGTTCGTTCATGACCGGTAATAGGTCAGATCAAGGTTAACCTGCAAAACGAAGCGGAATTCCAACCATTTACCTATCTATCCCCAAGTGTTTCCTTTCCTTCCGCCCATTCCCAGCTCTTGTTGTTTTGTTTTATTCGTCACTAGATTCATATGGTTCTACTCTGCGTTAAAGCCAAATAACAGTATTGGGAAAGTTACCGAAAGTATCTTTATTGGCCAAACTTATTAGTCAGTATTGTTGAAATAGTATTAAAAAAGGGCTTGTGTGGAAAAATCCAAACCTTAGAATCGTTAAATGCAGATATAAAGTGTAACCAATAATTATTTGGACACCTTGAAAAAAATCGCTTTAATTTAAATGATGCTAGAACACATTTTGAAGAAAATGTTTTTTAAAAAGCTGCCTAAAATTCATTGTATGTGTTTATTAGATGCTGCTTTGTTGAAATCAAGATAAAATATAAGACCATTTTTGAAAAATTATCAAAATAGTTAGTTTCCTATTTTTCAGGGTGTCCAAATAAATGTTGGGTACACTGTATCAGTTGAAACCTTTATACATTATGCTGCTGACATTGGGCCTAAATTCACCGCCAGTTTGGCCTGTCTACTATACGCCGACTATACATCCCGGCTAATTCACGTTAAATTGATGCTATATGGCCGAGTAATGAGCGAAATTACTAGGTCAAACGACATTTATTTAACATGAAATGTTCACACATCACTCAGTGGACATGACATAGATATAATACATACACATGTTATCAACACGTTACCATCCCTTTTCTAACGCACACTCTAGAACATAATTATATACCCCTACCTGATGCCAGTTAAACTGGAGATGGCGGCCCATATCTCCATTAGATAACGTGCGCATCTTGGGCGTAGGGGCACATTTTCCCCAGAGGGCTGAAGTATTTTGCCCGTACCGTATACCTTCTTTCCTATTTTCACCTGACAAAAAAAAAAGGAAAAGGGTTATCACAATTACCGCCCAAAAATACTTCGTATGACTTTTGCCTAATATATCATGCCTTTTTTCCGAACATGATAATTTATACGGTTTACCCGAAGAGGATATGATTTTTCCAGAATATGACATGCATTTGCCCGAATATGATATGAATTTGCCCGAATACGATATGTTTATGACCGAATATTGGGTGCCTTTTCCCAGGCCCCAGCCCCCGCCTCCTACGCATAATGGTGCGCATAGACGAATAGTGTTACTTGTTTGACGATATTGTCGTACCAAATAAGTTTATACCAAATATGTTCACAATCATATGGTTGATTTCGTTCCATCTTACGAATACCAATACAATATAGTGCGACGAAGATTCTTTCGAAGATCGAAAGCACAGGACCATCTATTGTATCTACATTATTTACTACAGAGGTGGGAATTCGGACCCATTTGAAAACCATATATACATATAGGCCTATGCATGGGTTCCATGATGTGGAAATAATAAATTAAATGATCGAAGTGAAATGCGGAAAGAATTTTGATTGAACAATCGCAGAACCATTTATAACCGTTATGGTTTTGTTTACTAGAATAACGGGCCTGGGGCTTCGCATTGGCAGCGGGTGTGTATACATTGGTATCAAAAGAACGTTAATTAATTGATCGCATAACAAACCTCCTTGGCATTACCCTTTTTTGGAAATCCCAGTGCTTACGATAACTTGCGGTAACTCACCATGACACGGTCAGTACACTGCAACACATCAGCAGGGGTCCGAATTACTGACCCCTGTCCTTCTACAAGGTTAGGACTGGTTAAAATCACGCGACATTGAAATTGACTTTGACAATAGTATATTTAATATACATATTTTAATTTGGAAAATATGGTTTATGAGGTGGGATGGGGGTGCATAGTTGGGGTGCAGCATACAAGAGTGAAAACGATGACCACACAAACAGGGACATCAATGAAGGGCTTTCAAAAGAGCCCACAATTTTCTTTTGTATAGCAGTAAACCCGAGAGTTACTTAATTTGTTTACCGACTTTTACAACTAAAAATGAGCAAAGTAAATAATAGAGCTTCCCCGGGATTCGAACCCGAGACCTTCGGGTTGCTAGATCGGTGCTCTATACCAACTGAGCTAGAAAGCCCCTGATGATTACTTTGTCCCTGAAACCCCTGTAATTGCTCGTGATGGTCAGAAGCTATTATAAACCTGAAACAATATATTTCTGGTCAGTTTCCCTATATTATGTGAGAAATCATTTATATACGAAACAGATATACAACATAATTTTGGTGATCCCTCGCACCAAATCTAAGTTGATTTCTTATCTTTCGGGTTTGTGTGAGGTGAGGTTTATAATTTCTTCTGACCATCAAGAGCAGTGAAATGGGTTCCAAGTTCGACTACCTAAACCATCTCATGAGCTTTTCAGCTCAGTTGGTAGAGCACCGGTCTGGCAATCCTTAGATCTCGGGTTCGAATCTCGGGTAAGCCGTATTTTCTTTGATCATTTTTGTTTATCTATTATAATTATATTATAGTGTCTGGTCAGTTTCCCTATGTTTGAATGGTTTTACAACTGCTAGTCTATAGTTGCTCTGGAGTAATGTTCATTATTTACTTCGACCCTAATGGTTTTACATAATTTTGTTTTCACTTCGGTATGCTATTATCGCATATCAACTTCAAGTTGTAAATAATATTTACAACTTTCGTATAATTCATATTGTGATTTATACGAAAGTTCTTTTGTTCCAATAAAAAAAATAAAAAAACAACTTCCAAGTACAACGTCCTTCGACTGAACATTGAACATTTGAAACAATACTAAAATTGCATAACCAGCAACCTGTCTACAGCAGTCAGCCTGTCTATATTGGCCACCACAAGACAGTGTGCCCCAAATATGGAAACAGTGTTGTGGAACATGTCAATAGAGATCACCTGTCTACAGTGGCCACCTTCCTTGTTTCCCTCGGGAGGTCACTATACACAGGTTTGACTGTATTTTGTGTCTACTGCTTTATCCAGTCAACATGGTCAACTAATACCCAGCAATGCCACATAATAACTTTTTTGGAAAGGTCGAGACGCGTGTACGTAGATTCACCTATTTTATTCTTATACCTTCAGGCGGTTTGGTCATTAATAATTGGATCGTTTATTGATGGAATGACAATATTTAGATACAAGTCATAAACTATTCGTTTTCCTTCGATGATTAACGTAATGTTGATGATTGTGGGATCTGGGTTAACTGTTATGATGTTATTGATTTTCTGTCCCTCAGGTATAGTATATTAATTTATAACGGAACCATTTATACTGGTTGATGTATTATATTGTCACCATACGCTAATGTGTTCCCATTATTTTGTAAATCGCATCTTTATCCTGCGACCCATTTATATAATGAGTAAGGGTTCCAATCCCATTTGACTCATTGAATGAAGAAAATTATTCTTCTAGTCTTATAAATAACCTAAAACACTTATACAACTGGACATATATTTGTATCGGTAATGATAATGGGTCCTGCATGAACCAGCATAAATGAAACAGGGTTATTTCGAATATATTTTAACGCTGCATGCCAACGGAGGAAGTCAAAATGTTTAAAAAAAACACCTTTAAAAAAAAGAAAATATGCGGGCAATTGAGACTAATTGGCTCATTTCAAAAGTGAAATTAAAGGTACTAACTTATGAAATTGATTTAAACTAAACAACGAACTTCCACGAACAGAATAATATTTCTCAATACAAATATTTTGTAACGGCAAGGCAGTGACACTCGAATCAGTAGTTGTTACAGTTTTGCATAAGTAAATAGGAAAATAATAATTGTATCGTATTATATAAAGTGTATTTTCAGCTTGGCTTTGTTATTAAAGACATCTTTATCAGGTGAAGATTTTATATTATTTGTTTTGTTTTGTACATAAATTATATAAAGAACAAATCAACAAACCTGTCATCAATATTTATAAAGCACACATGGCATTAGAACACCAATACTAGGAGCAAATCGGTTGGGGCCTAACAAAGCCTCGTTATATAATACCCTCTTACAAAAGAAGGTAAATGTACTGGTTCACGCTCTTTACAGCAATATACTTGATATAACGAGGTACATACATTATTTTCATGATCCTATCATAAGCTCCTTATTTATGATAATAATAACGAGGGTTATATTCAGATAAAGGGTCTTAACCCCACCCCCGCAACCCCTAGTAAAGTTTTGCATATTGCATGCGCCGGTGTCAGCAGACCATGATGTCCCTGCTATAATTTCCAAAAGGCGCTAAATCTACTTTTCATCTTTGGAGAAAATCGGGTTTCTTTGTCCAACTTTGTAGTGAATATGAAAATGGAACGTTCCATATTTTGATTTTAATTGTGTAATTTGACCTAAAATGTGGATGTCTATGATAGCTACGTAGCTTATTAATGCACTGATATCGTTAACTCATTTTTTTTTAGTGGAAAGTGAATTAAGTGCCTTTTGGAACTAAACCTTTCCTGTGTAGACAGAGAGCCCCTAACAGTCTAATACATGTAATAGTCGACCTATATTCATGACCAAATGGTACTCGAGGGGCTCGTTAATTTTGTTCCTATATTGGCTATTGGACAATATTATTCTGTTGGCAATGCAAGAAATAAATAAACTTGACAGTTGAAGTTGTTCAACCACCGGATTTATGGTCCTCCGATGACTGGTCCATTAGTGGTCATCGCCTTTTCGTTCTGAGAACGCGTATGGCGAGCCCTTTTTAACATTTCGTGATACATATTTCGTGATATAAAAAATTATCATTTTTTATATCAACAATTCAATTCTAGATATTAATAATTCATTTCTTGATAATTATTAATAATTAATTTCTTGATAATTATCAAGGATTAAATTCTTGATATAAAAAGATGAATTGCTGATATCAAGAATTATAATTTGTTGATATCATGAAATATAATAAATGTTAAAAGGGCTTGCCATAAACGCGATATGAACAACAATATTTCAGATACTCATGGGTGTGATAATGTTTAGTGATTTAGCGCAAAATTGTGTATACTCCAGGCTCCAACCGTGCCCCTTTTTAAATAACAGGGTGTATGAAAGAAATACATCCATATATCATCGACATGTTTATGAGGAGCTATATATACTTTGCCTGAATTGATCTAAACATAGACCTACCACATGTGGTAGCTAGGTCTATTATCTAAATAATGCATAGGTTGCATCTCTAGGGGGGGGGGGGGGGGGGGGGGGGTTCCCAACAAATATCCACTTGGTTATTGAGATATGTATGATTTTGTTTGACAAAACGAAATATTGATACTTATTGAACTGTGTACCATAGTGTCCCACAGTAGCTCATTATACACGTATACCAGTGCCTGCATTGTGCATACAGCAATGTATGCTGAATTGATGATTTTCCGAACCAGGTTGTTATTAAAGGGGAGCTTAAAGTTTGCAATTTCGCTTGCTGTTACTAACTTATAGTTGCACAATTTCGATCGTTTCTAGTTGTATATTTCTTATTGGGTGTCACTAATAATGGAACAAATCAATGACTTTGAGATCACTATCATCTGTTTTGACTGACCACTGGATGCTGCCATGTTTTTCGACGGTACCGCATGAAACGTCATCTGAGCATGCATTAACAAAAGCGGGTTATGTAACCGATGTTGAAATTGCTATGTCAGTGGTTACGTATCCGCTGTTGTTGAGTCTACTGCTATGTCAGTGGTTACGTCACCCGATTTTGTCAGTGCACGCACATGTGACGTTTCATGCGGTACTATCGGGAAACATCCATTGGCAGCACCCAGCGGTCAGTCAAAAAACAGATGGTAGAGTAGCCTACATGACATACGGTAGTCTAAAAAACATTGATTATTTCCATTATTAGTGATACCCAAAAGGACAAATACGACTAGAAGTGAAGGGAATGATGTACTCATCAGTAACAGTTTACAATAATTAAAAAAATGCAAGCGTTTGGTTTCCCTTTAACAGTTGAATGACAAATGATGGTATTTATATTATAGACCAGTTCTTACTGAATGAAATTTGTCTTTATACATGTACGTACGTCACAGTCATGCGCAAACTGGAGTCGTGTACCCGAATAACAATAATAATTCCTCCAACAAAAGTGAGAATTGATCTTTCCTGATAATTAGCTGTTTTCGAAACACGTTGTGTTTTTATATGTTTTAATGTATGCAGTTATTTGCCCAAATATGGGGTGATATTATCAGAATAAAGGTGAGGGGGGCTAGTGGTCTGCAAGCCCCCCCCCCCCCCCCCCCCCCCTTCTTCTCGTTCACTCATTGCCACTGTAAAATAAAGCTTTGAAATGCTGACGAGAAGTGATTTGTCAGCTTTCACATTTATGAATACTGTAAATGGTATGTCCCGGTATGTCCCGATAAACGAGGACTGTTTATCATATACTTTGCAGAATACGTTAAAGGTGCACCTGTAAAGTGTCATATATTGCCCAAAATTACATTTTAGACTTCAATCCTATACCAACATCATTGTAATATATGTCCGAATGATGTGTGAAAGTTTCATTGAAAAAGAACACTGCTTTCCTGGTTTAGAAAACGAAACTTTGCGTCAGCTTTTACAACGATTTACTGTATGACGTTATGAGGTTTATGACCGTTCATTAACGCTCTTGAGCTGAAGGATTATCAATGATAATTATCTTAATACTAAAGGGACATTAAACAAAATCTAACCCTATTTTATTTTTCTCTTACCATAAGCTAAACAACACGGTAGAAGAGAAACGAGGAAGCTCCAAGTAATTTTCGTGGAGTTAGACACTTTACAGGTATCCCTTGAATACAAAATAAATTATGAACAGATCGACTAATTAATAATACATTTTTAGTTAGAAATGGTTAATGGTTCAAATAATAGATTTTAAAGGATACATTTTCCATTTTAAGTAAAATCGACGGTAAGCAGACTAACAATGGAACACAACATACAACGTGTTTATTCTCAATACAATTACAAGAACAGTACACACAAAAACTTGAAAATGTATCTAAATATATTTCGAATACTGAGATAATAATGGCAAAACATGTTTAATAATAGTTTTCGTGGCAAAGTGCTAGCGTAAGGTCACGACTGCTTTGTAACGGGAGTATTATGTGCGCATCAGTCAACACAGTTTGGATAGCCAATTATATTTTGTTCACACTAGCAATCAATCAAGATCATATCGCTTACAATTATGTGAATTTGTGGGTTCAATTTCCGTCGGGCAATTCAAGAGAGTTTGACCAAAATTATATCTTACTTGTATAGTTGCTATGTGACTTTACCTGCCGTGGCGGCACCAGGGGTCATGGGGAGCATTATTGAAACCCCAGTCATGTAAATTTCCCCCCGCTCAGTTCACCATCACCCCCGAACCCCGCTTAGTTGCCCCCTAATCAGAATTGGAATTCTGTTTGGCTTGTATGTCACCCCCGCCCCTCCCCTCCCCTCTCCCCGCCTTGCCTCCTTCTCCCCCACTCTTTTGAAACGCTGGTGCCGCCCCATTTTGGTAACTACCGTCACGATTTTATTTCATGACATGATTGAAGACAGGCATAAAACCAGAATGAATGTAACACTTGAACTTGGGTTATGAATGGCATGCCTGCATGTAATTGTGTATATTTGGTTAGCACCTCGAACGTATAAACTTTCCACATTCTAATGTACACATAGTCACGATGTATACGCATGTACACACACCACGTAGCACTCGTGTATATTATGAAGGGAAAGAAAATCTTATACAGGGTGGCCCAAAAAAAAACGGAACGGGGCACTTCCCAAAATATAATACCACAATGTTTATGTTCATCGGATAGGGTGTCCTTTCCAATGAAAAACGAACAGTAATTTTGGTCAGGTCGTTTTTGTTTAAGGACGCAGTGAGTGAGACCATGTCAGGTGCCGATTTATGTCGATTTCGACCTAGTCAATGCCAGTTTAACCGCACTCCTTGCCCGTAATACCATTCAGCGAACATGCCCATTCTCTCGGCACACGGCTGAGTGCACACTAACAATAGTGCGCGATGCTCAACGCTATGAACGGCGGTTCGTGCGATTCATCAAGCGCTGGCTCAAAACAAATTGACAAAAAAGAGAACCTGACATGGTGTCACTCACAGCGCCCTAAAACAAAAACTACACGACCAAATTGACTGTTCTTGGTATCGTTGTTCATTTGAAAAGACACTCTATCCGATGGACATAATACATTTGTTACTATATTTTGGGAAGTGCCCCGTTCCGTTTTTTTTGGGCCACCCTGTATAGTATAAAATTGTGTCACTTGAACTATAAACTATATCACACAAGTAAACAAAGGATTTCGCTTTCTTTTTTCCGGACATTTTTAGATTGCCCCATATGGTAGATGAATTTATCCTAAAAGTAAAACATTTTGTTTGATAATTAGGTTGTTTTGCGCGAATGTAATGTTTTGAAATGTGTTCGGGGCGGAAGCTCCAGCGTATAGCCCCCCCCCCCCCCCCCCCCTCCACTCCCCCTCTCCCGACGCTCCTTGTACGCATCTGACACTGATACGCTTTAGAGATCAGTTGGCCTGGGGTGGGGCAAGGTGACCAATGAGTGGGACAGCGTTTTAGACTTGAGAGAAACAACACAGTTGAAAATGAAACAATTACGTACAGACAAAATAATTTGTAAAAAGTATTTGTATAGGACTTACCCCTTTATATAGCCCCCATTATCTTCGCCATTTTTCGTATATATATATATATAGCAGGCACCGCTAAATCCAGATGGGCTAACAGGGGGCTAACATAGGTTTACACTATAAAGGAGATGCAATTTCCTAACGGAACATAATACATGTTTGGTCATATCCTAACCCTTTAAATGTTACCTCATTAAACTGAGACTACTGTAGTATGTGATGTGTGTGTAATTTGTTTGACTGTTGTTTTTTTCTTTTTCGAACTTGCAAACGATAGGTCTGTGTGGTATATTAGCCCACCAGCATCGCGATTCCCATGGGTTGAACATTTTACATGCGAGCGCCAGCTGTAATTCCAATGATTGGTTTGGTAATGGGCGATAGAGGGATTCTTACCAACGATCGTTTCCACGTATATCGAGTCCGTACGTAATGAACTACACTGTAGTATTTATTGGAATGACACTGTAGATTCAGATGCACAAACAGACAAACACGCACACATTCAACACACAAAAACAGTTGCACAATGTACAAAAGTTACTGACAAACACGCACAAAATAACTGCACAAATTGACCAACGTTAGAAAGGTGCGACTACGTAAAATTCAATGGCGTTGCATGGGCTTGGGTGGTATGGAAGGGGGGGGGGGGGGGGGGGGGGGTCACAATAATTGTAGGAGTTGGAATTTCCCATTTCCCCCCATAATTCGTGTGATTTTATTGCCTCCACGGACGTTGCTATGTCACTATAATCATTTACGACTATTTTGACAATGGCTTCTGACCTACTTTATCAAATTCATGGGCAACGTGCATCCAATTTTGTTCGCATTTGGTAAACCTCCCGCGCAGAATACAGCAAGGTGACACATAACACCAACAAAACTCAAAAACTCAAAACCAAACACAGCACAAATCAACACAACACAACGCAACAAATGGTACAGTATTGGTCAAATTGAATGTTGGTAACACAAAATTGCTGATAATACTTATGGATATTTCAGCTGTTTCTGAACCGATTTGATCGTATAAATTTGATTCTGTCATTGAAATTATGTGCTCTTTCAAATTGTACACTCAGTTTTTCATTACCTCACACAAAAATTATTTCTTGGAGCGCCCTCTATACCAAAACTGAACTCTCCCTTTTATTCTAAATTTTAAAATCGATATTACAATGTACTGCATGGTGACATTGTCTTCTATAATATTTCCGATCTCTGTCTATGTCCCGATTAGGGGAAACTATTTAAAGAGTCAATTATGCACATGTTTGTAAGCACCGTGAGCGACGTTTATTTGTGCGATAAATGGAAAAGACTCGGGAGCGCAAGCGATTACTGTATACATGACCCTGTGCGCGCATGTACGGCGTCACGGAGTGGCGCTTGACCACAAGTTTGTAATAATTTTTATAATACTCCCGATATAATTATATCTCGAAATATCGCTCCATACAGACGCCTCCCGCACAGGATGGTTATGGTGACAAGTGACAACTCTTGGGATCTCATTTGAAGGTTCATATCCAACTATTTCGGATGATTTATCAAAATACAACGCAGGCCACATGGGCCAACTATATACAAGCGCCATAACTCTGACCCCTTGCTTGACACATGCCATGTAAGGCGTAGTTAGATGATAATCATCCCAGAAAAAAAGAGAACCTGACATGGTGTCACTCACAGCGCCCTAAAACAAAAACTACACGACCAAATTGACTGTTCTTGGTATCGTTGTTCATTTGAAAAGACACTCTATCCGATGGACATAATACATTTGTTACTATATTTTGGGAAGTGCCCCGTTCCGTTTTTTTTGGGCCACCCTGTATAGTATAAAATTGTGTCACTTGAACTATAAACTATATCACACAAGTAAACAAAGGATTTCGCTTTCTTTTTTCCGGACATTTTTAGATTGCCCCATATGGTAGATGAATTTATCCTAAAAGTAAAACATTTTGTTTGATAATTAGGTTGTTTTGCGCGAATGACAAGTTTTGAAATGTGTTCGGGGCGGAAGCTCCAGCGTATAGCCCCCCCCCCCCCCCTCCACTCCCCCTCTCCCGACGCTCCTTGTACGCATCTGACACTGCTATACGCTTTAGAGATCAGTTGGCCTGGGGTGGGGCAAGGTGACCAATGAGTGGGACAGCGTTTTAGACTTGAGAGAAACAACACAGTTGAAAATGAAACAATTACGTACAGACAAAATAATTTGTAAAAAGTATTTGTATAGGACTTACCCCTTTATATAGCCCCCATTATCTTCGCCATTTTTCGTATATATATATATATAGCAGGCACCGCTAAATCCAGATGGGCTAACAGGGGGCTAACATAGGTTTACACTATAAAGGAGATGCAATTTCCTAACGGAACATAATACATGTTTGGTCATATCCTAACCCTTTAAATGTTACCTCATTAAACTGAGACTACTGTAGTATGTGATGTGTGTGTAATTTGTTTGACTGTTGTTTTTTTCTTTTTCGAACTTGCAAACGATAGGTCTGTGTGGTATATTAGCCCACCAGCATCGCGATTCCCATGGGTTGAACATTTTACATGCGAGCGCCAGCTGTAATTCCAATGATTGGTTTGGTAATGGGCGATAGAGGGATTCTTACCAACGATCGTTTCCACGTATATCGAGTCCGTACGTAATGAACTACACTGTAGTATTTATTGGAATGACACTGTAGATTCAGATGCACAAACAGACAAACACGCACACATTCAACACACAAAAACAGTTGCACAATGTACAAAAGTTACTGACAAACACGCACAAAATAACTGCACAAATTGACCAACGTTAGAAAGGTGCGACTACGTAAAATTCAATGGCGTTGCATGGGCTTGGGTGGTATGGAAGGGGGGGGGGGGGGGGGGGTCACAATAATTGTAGGAGTTGGAATTTCCCATTTCCCCCCATAATTCGTGTGATTTTATTGCCTCCACGGACGTTGCTATGTCACTATAATCATTTACGACTATTTTGACAATGGCTTCTGACCTACTTTATCAAATTCATGGGCAACGTGCATCCAATTTTGTTCGCATTTGGTAAACCTCCCGCGCAGAATACAGCAAGGTGACACATAACACCAACAAAACTCAAAAACTCAAAACCAAACACAGCACAAATCAACACAACACAACGCAACAAATGGTACAGTATTGGTCAAATTGAATGTTGGTAACACAAAATTGCTGATAATACTTATGGATATTTCAGCTGTTTCTGAACCGATTTGATCGTATAAATTTGATTCTGTCATTGAAATTATGTGCTCTTTCAAATTGTACACTCAGTTTTTCATTACCTCACACAAAAATTATTTCTTGGAGCGCCCTCTATACCAAAACTGAACTCTCCCTTTTATTCTAAATTTTAAAATCGATATTACAATGTACTGCATGGTGACATTGTCTTCTATAATATTTCCGATCTCTGTCTATGTCCCGATTAGGGGAAACTATTTAAAGAGTCAATTATGCACATGTTTGTAAGCACCGTGAGCGACGTTTATTTGTGCGATAAATGGAAAAGACTCGGGAGCGCAAGCGATTACTGTATACATGACCCTGTGCGCGCATGTACGGCGTCACGGAGTGGCGCTTGACCACAAGTTTGTAATAATTTTTATAATACTCCCGATATAATTATATCTCGAAATATCGCTCCATACAGACGCCTCCCGCACAGGATGGTTATGGTGACAAGTGACAACTCTTGGGATCTCATTTGAAGGTTCATATCCAACTATTTCGGATGATTTATCAAAATACAACGCAGGCCACATGGGCCAACTATATACAAGCGCCATAACTCTGACCCCTTGCTTGACACATGCCATGTAAGGCGTAGTTAGATGATAATCATCCCAGAAAAAAAGTTAGATAAGGGGAAAGGCTTTTGTTTATATCATCTGCATAATATTGTAAACTAACATGTTATTGTTTTGAATAGATTTGCCCCCAAATGAAGATAAACAGTAATATAAGTTAAGGAAGGGTATGGAGTGTTTTTGTTTTGTTTGTTTGTTTGTTTGTTTGTTTATTATGCATGACTATACGATTTCGGCAAAACAGGAAATAAAATGGAGATTTCTTTTTGTATTAATGAAAATAAAATTGCCATATAGAATGAAACAGGCCGGATTGATGATCATTGTAGTATCTTTGTCATGCTCGATGTCAGATATACTTTAAATTATTATCATTAATATTATTATTATTTTTTTTAAATATGTTTTTATGTTAATAATATTTTCATTATTTTGTGTTTATTTGTTTGTTTGTATGTCTGTATCTCTGCACTTTTCATCCAAGATGACGGATAGACAACTCGTACCCTGAGACGTATTAGTGTTTGAGATTATTTATCTATGATTCAATTAAATAATTTACTATGTTGAACGTAAATTGTAATTATGAATTAATTCGTTTGTTTGTGTATGTATTTGTTTGTTTGCTTGTTTACTTCTGTGTACAGGGTTTTGAGTCAAGCTGACGGAGTGACAACATGTACCCTAAGAAATGTCACTGGCCGCACGGTTTTAAACTATTCATCCATGATTCAATTCATTAATTTTATATATAATTTACTGTATATAACTTGTTACTTTGTTTTGTTTGTTTGTGTGGTTACGTCTGTGCACAGAGATTTGTGCCGAGCTGGCGGAGTAACAAATTGTACACTGAACAAATATCACTGGCTGAACGGTTTTAGATTATTCATCAACTATTTAATTAATTCATGTACTATTTTCAATGCATTAATCTGTTTGTTGTGTTTGTTTGTTTCGTTGATTGTTTACTTATGTGTACATGGATTTGAGTCAAGCTGACGGAGTCAACTTGTACCATGAGAAGAATGTATTAATCATTCAATTCATTATTTTGATATTTCAGTGCATTCACCATATTTTTCTTTTTTGTTTACCTTTGTGTACAGGGATTTGAGCCAAGCCGACGGAGTAATCACAACTCGTACCCTGGTCGGGGAGAAGCTAGTTATGACCCAAACTAAGGGCGACGTCACTGCCACAAGGACCTTCTACAACATGGAGAAAAAGGACTGATGGAACACCCAACTGCAATTGGTTATATTATACGCAAAAAAATAAAAACAATAAATAAACAAAGAAATGCGTCCCGCCAAAGCGAAACAGTATGTAATTGTTAGCCACAAACTTGAAATGCTGCCATGAAAGTAAAATGACTTATTAAACTTGCATGATTATCTAGTCATGATGTATTGCCTTTTGTATTACTATTATCTTACGTCAATGATTCTATTAAACGTTCTGTTTTAAAACTCTTTATTGTGAATGTACTTGTAACTACGCAATTCCAATGTGTTCTGTTAACCCAATCAACAATCAATTCATATTCAAATATGCTATTCTTTTTAATATTCTCCATTATAAAGGTGGATTAAATCAACTCGTTTTTGCACTTCAAAATCAATTTGCATCATAGTAATCTATGTCAGAATTCGTGTCATTATTTGAAGTAAGTTAACATGCAGCAAAACCAATAATTGATAATTATACAGTATATTCCAGGTATACTTATATCTGCATTTTGTTCTGAATTAAGATTATAACAATGACATACATGGCTATTTTTAACGTGTTGATTTGATTTGTTGGAAGAAACCGTTGCAATTTCGCCGATAATCATATAGTTGAATAGTTTGTCTTTTGAATTGAGTTAATCTCTCATTTATTTGCAGAAGTAAAATGGGCTTCCATTATAATCACGGTCTTGCCACATGTCTCACGTGTGCTAATTTCAAATAATATTTTTACCCGCGGCCAATTTGGGGTAATTTCAGCACAACTTTTATCATTTTATTGATTTGTTCCGTGAAATGAAACACCTTTTTTTGCATGTTCAAAATATCTAAAGTTTAAAATAAATCGATGATGTCTGTTTAATATGAAAATAGTGATACTAGACAATTTACCAAATCCATGATTTGTTAATTTTTATGGTCAATTTGAAATTTGGAACAACGTACGACTTGTAATTTATGCATGCTCAATTGAAACAAAAGCTGTCAACTTGATATTGCATGGTTAGTAATGATATTACAAGACCAGGGCCCCGTGGCAGAAAGAGATGCAATTAATTGCTAAGTCAGAAAATATGCAATAATGCACATTTGAACCAATCAGAATTGCGCATTTAATCGCAACTTTACAATCGATTGCAATTCTTTATGCAACGGGGCCCATAACTAAACATTTCTCTTTGCTCAAGTTATATGACATTTTACTCGTTAACATTGTTAATGATATTATGAAGTTTACACTCGAAATGGATGTACCGCATAATTACACTTTACCAGAAATTATTTACTCTAAACTTATCTTATTTGTTGTGTGTTGTCTATGTTGTAAACCAATACGCTTTTTATCTCGATTTGTTGTAATCATTATAAACGGGATAGTATAACTGTCCATGTTGTGTGTAAGTGATATAGATTAGTTTGTCCAAAAACCGCATTGCATGCTGAACTTTTTAGACTGTATATTGAATTATGGTGATCTGTATAGCATGTACCGTAGGTGCGTAAATGGATAACACCTGTGCATGTATTTTGGTTTTACTTTTACGCTTTTGACCAACATTTAATGTTAAAGGCTGTTCATTCTACGATTAAAGTGATCCATTATCTTTGTCAAATTCAATCAAAATTATGGAAATATTTATGATTGAACGAAAAGCGTTCCGGTTCGTTTTTCGATTGCAGTCAAAAGCAATGGGCAAAGATGATAAAATTCGACATTAACTTTTACCCTTTTTTCACTAAGTTAATAGTTTTCTTTTCTTTTTAACGACTACATACGATTCAGAAGAATCTTACAATGTTAATGGTTTATAATTAAAGTCACAAATATCACTTCTGGCATATCTTATAATGGATCACTTTAAATTATGTTGACCAGGGCCCCGTTGCAGAAAGAGATACAATAGATTGTAAGTTACAAATTGATTGTAAGTCAGAACATTTGCGCGATTCAACCAATCAGAGTTGCACATGAAGATCACATGATCTGACTTACGATTAATTGTAACTTACAATCGATTGTATCTCTTTCTGCAACGGGGCCCAGAACTTATGGATCGGCGATATCATTCCAGAACCGTGTAACGGTTATAATGGTAACGTATATATATTATACCGCCCTTTCATCTTCATTGGAAATATTAAACTAATTACACTTAAAATATTACATAATTATTATACTTGTATGTTCTATACAATGGAGAAAACGAAATGTTGTTATACGGTCGAGTGATCTAATTATTTGCATCATATTTAATATTATGGTGTTGTGGAAAATAAATATACCAGATCAAATAAATTTAATCCTGTACCAGTTGAATAGTTTAAAATGTGTTAAACCGGAAGTAACTACCACCTGGTACTAATAGGTAAGATATAAGAATAAGAATGGAATTTTGACTAGACTAGTTTGTAAAAAAAAGGGGGGAAATGTTTAATGTTCGAGCAGTGGTGTACCGTGTAGCTATACGGGTGATTCGGGGGCACGTGCATCCTTCCCACATTAATAAGACAAACAAATTCAAATATAAGGGATTTTGTTTATACAATAAAGAAATAAATAGAGTGTGTCCCGAAAGATTCGCCCCCCCCCCCCTTCAATGAGCACTCAGTCCGACCACCCTATACGCCACTTCGTTCTAATAAACATAAGATTTACGTCATAGTGCATGCATGTATTTGTTTTCGCATTGCTAATTTTTGCTCGTGATAAACACGTTAAATTGTGAAGTTTTACATGTATGTATCTGAATAGTGCTGTTATATATTATACTCCGCAAGCTTTTTAAGCGATACTTTCATTTGGATAACATTTGATTTGTACGATCGCATCTATTAAAGCATGAATCTACATTATCAATTTAGTTTTGAGTTATTGTGTTACTTATTTCAGTCAAGTTTCAATCATATTTTGAATGACATGTTTTATGTTTGAGTGAATGAATTCAATGAAAGAGAGAAATGTACGTTTCTACTATTGTCAATGTGTCGTGTTTAACGACATTATCCTTTTACAATTGCTTTGACTGTATATATTATACCGTTCGCTTTCATATTTTTGGAAACTGAAGAAGAAAAAAATCGCATTAGAGGAAAGGTTAGATGTATACAGCATATTTGCAGAGCAGAATCAGTCGTTGATTACTTTGCTTTGTAAACAATGAAAATAACCACATTCATATTATTTTTATCTCGTCCACTCAAGATTTATCACCAATTATCAGCAAATCAAACAATTAACACAATGTTTGTTGGTTTCCGTTTTGAGGCGTCTTCAAATGTCGATACTAAATCAAATAGGTATCTTGATTTCGTTTATAGGCCCAAAGCATCCATTAGTAAAATGTAAACTTAGCTTTGCTCGGGTGCCTTAATGCCCTTCTCATTGCGAATTTAATCTGAATAAGAAGGAAATAGTACATGCTTTTGATATTAAATTATAATATATATTGGCTTACAGATTCTATTAGTGTCCAGTAGTGAAAAATAATCGTTGCATTTAATTGTGTTTGCAACTCTAACATACTAATTTTTACTAATACTAACAATACTAGTTTTTTTTTTTTAAACCCAAGCAAAATGTTGCTTTCATAGACTTGAAGAGATTAGGAGGAATAATCTCTGAAAGTTAGAGCATAATCGGGCAAGAAACAAGAAAACTATGGCTCTTTGAAGATGTCCATTTATTCCTATGGGGAACTCAAGTTGGCAACGCACTCTGATAAGTGTGTGGACAACTCCCCATATGTTTTGTACACAAATGTTTCTATTTTTACAGTTTTCTTCATAGTCACACTTTTCCATTCCCCCAACTCATGATATGTTATGTATAAATGCATTCTACAAAACATATGTTGAACTCAAACGAAGGGTAAACATACATTTTGAGAAAATTGAACAAAATTGATATTTTGTGTACAAAATGTAAGGGGAGTAGTCCACAACTTTGCCAGAGTGCGTTGCCAATTTGAGTAACTCGTAGAAATAAGTGGCTATATAAAATTATACATACTGACTGTATTTTCGTCTCATCACTATATGGTCGTCTACCGACTATCATTATACCACTTATCAAGGGCGTCGATTTCTTCTCATGGTTGGGGGGATGATCAGGGGGTTTGACCCAATGACGATGCGGAGCATCGTCCACGACCCGCGTAGCGGCGAGGCGATTTTTTTGGCTATTTTGCTAAGGGGGGGGGGGGTTTGACCCAATGACGATGCGGAGCATCGTCCACGAGCCGCGTAGCGGCGAGGCGATTTTTGGGGGGCTATTTTGCTAAGGGGGAAGGGGGGTTTGACCCAATGACGATGCGGAGCATCGTCCACGAGCCGCGTAGCGGCGAGGCGATTTTTTTGTGGCTATTTTGCTAAGGGGGGGTGGGGGGTTTGACCCAATGACAATGCGGAGCATCGTCCACGAGCCGCGTAGCGGCGAGGCGATTTTTTTTGGGCTATTTTGCTAAGGGGGGAGGGGGGGTTTGACCCAATGACGATACGGATACTGTGTGGGTCTGGACACAATGATGGCGTTTTTCTATGCACATCACATTTTCACTTGGCAGCCCAGGGCACCCCCCCCCCCCCCCCCCCCGCCCGTAGATCCGCGCCTGGGGGTGGGTGTGGGAGGGGGGTGTCCCACTCCCACGGTAGGAAGCTTTTGCATTTTGGGGCTTGAAATTGTGCAATCTGGAGCATACCTAAGGCATCAATTTCACGTTTTATAAACTTGTTTCTGAGTTACCGTGTTATAGATAAACACAATTAATGAAATCAAGTTTGCAGAAAACCAAAGGGCGGATCGCACTTATTGTTTTGCTTATGGTAGCCTCTTCCACAATTACATGCGCCAGTATACTTTTTTTTTTTTTTTTTTACCCTCCCAAATATTGGGGGGGATATATCCCCCCATCCCCCCCCCCCCCCCCCCCGTGATCGACGCCCCTGCCAGTTATTATAACTGGTCGGAGTGCACTGGGCTAACCTGCAGAAAGTTGAAAGCGCAGAGATTGCAAGGTGTTTGGCGTCCCTTTGTGGTTTGCGAGAGTATGTTTGCTGAGAAACAGACTAAAGTACATACAAATAACAACCCTGGGTCCAGTACACCTAGTTGTGTTTAGCGAGTACTATTCTACTCCGTAATATATAAGGTCGATTCGTCAGTGCATGCAGCTCACTTTTGGGTCAAGTCTTCCATCAGGCAGCATCGGTAAAGCAGAGCTTGGCGACATCATATTGTGTTCGGAAACCTTGATGACTTCGATGTGGAACCGGTCTTTGATAGCTTCGAGGAACAGCAGTGCATAGGCTAGTGGTTTTGGATCGTAGATGACCAACACCCCACAGGAAATTAGCGTTCACTCAATCTCAAGAGACGTTGGCTTGCACGATTGTCACTAAAGGCTGATCGGAAGGTTCGTAGATTGCATGCCACTTTATCATCTGACGTTAATTTCTGACCATAATGAGTGATTAATCATCTTTGATCCATTCTTTATTCGTACGTAGTATATTAGCACCTTGACTTGTCATGGAGGAGTGCTTTTATCATATGTGCACTACCATGGATTGATAATTTAAAGGGTGTAGTTTTGGTTTAGATTTTTTGAGACAATGAAAAACTAATTCGAATAGAAAAACGTGTGATTTTAAAGACACAACGAACTTTGTTCGATCAAAATCGGCTCAGAAACAGTTGAAATATTCATAAATAATATATAACATCCGATTGGAATAAATGTCTGGCCCCAACATTTATTCGATTATTTAAAGAAAATATTCATAATGCCTATTATATTTTTGAAAATACACAAAAGTGGCTTCTAAATTGTTTGTGATGATCTTTATTGAATCATTATTTTAACCAAACATTACATCCATTTTGATTCTGATAGAATCTTGTAATGCATAAACGGGAGCACAGTCATTCTTGACATCCAGGTATTTTATCGATTTCCAGTTCATCAAAAACAGCCAGGCAGCTGATATAGCGATTCCGTGTTTAAATAAATTAAATAAATTAAAAAAACGTAAAGATATATTGATAAATAGATAGATAGAAAGATAGATAGATAGATAGATAGATAGATAGATAGATAGATAGATAGATAGATAGATAGATAGATAGATAGATAGATATATATATATATAGATACATGGATAGATAATATATGTAGATAGATTCATGATTTATATTGTCCACTTTAGAAAACCCCCAGATATTTGGCCTTCACTGGCTGACAGATTTAATACACATAATTAAGTGGATGCTAATTGAATATTAATGATGGACAATGAATAATAAAGTAAGTACGTATGAAGAAAAGACGAGCACATTCTGGAGATGCCCAAAGATCTTTTAATTCCTTTAATAGATCTTTGATGCCGTCACGATGAAGTAGGTGAATTAGCTAATTCCCATGCAGGTACAATTTTGTTATATGATTTTATAATCATGTTTTGACATTTTCAAAGGGTGTTATACTTTGTGGTTATAATGAATTTCCACAAACCCAGACTCTATACATGATTCGAGCGTTCATAACAAAAATTAAAAAAATATCACGTAAATGTAATGAAACGAATTTCCACATTTGGACAATATAATAAATATTGGGTGGAAATTAGATGTTCATAATAAAAACTAACGTAATAGGCATAATTATGTGGGAATTAATGTGATGTGTTTTTATCAACAAGAGTGATATGTATGTCATGAATGTAAACATCGTTGGATTCAATGATTGGCTGTTGCGTATACAAAATAATATATACAAATATTTTGCTCATTATATTTCAAATGCAGAACGGGTCGATATAGCTTGGAGTTCACCAAGGACGACAGTACACACAAGAAGACGACTACCATGGCAAAGGTGAACTTCTCCGGCAAGTGGAAGCACTCCAAAGACGAGGGCTTCGACGATCTCTTGAAGGCACTCGGTGTCGGGATGATCAAGCGGAAGGCGATCACGTCGCTGTCGCCCCAGCAGGAGATCACGCAGAACGGAGACGAGTTCGTGGTGACCAACAAGACGAGCCTGAAGACGGAGACGTTCAAGTTCACCGCCGGGCAGGAATTCAAGTTTAACGACCCCATCTCGGGCAAGGAGGACAAACGCAGGGCTGACTGGGACGGAAACAAACTCGTCGTTAAGTAAGTTGCTTCTCGCCGAGGGCGTATTCGAACCCCCTATACCCCCCCCCCCCCCCCTCCCCCCAACACAGAACAAAAATGGGCCGGGGTGGGATTGTTAGTTTGCCGAACTAGCAATATTGATGTCCCCCAATTATGATGCTATATACCTCGGAATGGGTGAACAGTGAATAGAATGTTTATTAAAACGAATTTCCGAAATAATTTTTTTAATTTTTTAATTAATTTATTTATTTATCTTTTTTTTTTTTTTTTTTTTTTTTTTTTGGGGGGGGGTTACAGTCTCTTCACAATACCTACCCCCCCCCTCCCCCTCCCCTCTTAAATACACCAGTGCCCCTCGCATGGTATACTGTTGGGCAGGGGCGTAGACAACGGGGGGGGGGATGAGGGGGATGCATCCCCCCCACCTCACAAGGTGGGGGGGATGACATGTACAATCATCCCCCCCAGGTTTTAGGGAAGGATATTTTTTGTGTGTATCTGTATACGAGTGGGAAAGAAAACATTAGTTGTATGAGCTAAGACTTGTTAATTCTAACGTTAAAAAAGTAATTTATACATCCACTTTCAATTTTCGCTGCGCGCTTCGCGCGCGAACAGATAATCTCAGTTTGTTGAGTAACTTGCGTATATGGTCTGGGGTGGGTATTTTTTTTCTGTATTTACCGGGCCACGAAGTTCCAGAGTACGCTGGCATTGCTCTGGCTGCTTGTGTGACGTGCACCAAATTGCACCATTTCAAGTACAGTATATAAAAATGCAAAATCCTCTCCGTGGGAGAGGGACTCCCTCCCAAACCCTCCCTATTTGGCTCTGTCCCAGCCCTCGGTAGCTTCGCCCCTCGGGACTCATTCTTGGCAATAGGCGTCAACTGTGTATGACGCTAAATATAAATACAATATTTGTTTGTGTGTTGGGGTGCATATTTATTAGTGTGTCAACTATTTGTTTTCTTCGTGAAAATATATTTAAAATTTCATGTCGATCAAATCATAACACGCTTTCCCAGATACAGTTAATGTTAAGCCCGCATTTCCTATCTAGGTAAGCACCAGATTGCACAATTTTAAGTCCAAAAATGCAAAAGCTCCATACCGTGGGAGGGGGGACACCCCCTCCCAGACCCTCCCCCCGCTCAGTCACTTCGCTCCCTGGGTTGGGGTGCATATTTATTAGTGTGTCAATTATTTGTTTTCTTCGTGAAAATATATTCAAAATTTCTGGTCGATCAAATCATAACACGCTTTCCCAGATACAGTCAATGTTAAGCCCGAATTTCCTATCTAGGTAAGCACCAGATTGCACAATTTCAAGTCCAAAAATGCAAAAGCTCCATACCGTGGGAGGGGGGACACCCCCTCCCACACCCTCCCCTCGCTCAGTCACTTCGCTCCCTCGGGCTTGGTCGCTTCGCTCCTTGCAATGTCTCACTCTTATACATCTGGTTAAAAGTTGGCAGCGCTGTAAGTGTGGTTGGGCATGAGCCCCTACACACACACAATCGGGAGCCCCCATAGGTTTTGCCCCCCCTTTCCAAATCCAAAACTGCTTCCGGCCCGCCGGGTCACGACCCGTATTAACATTTAACCCCCCCCCCCCCCCCCCCCGCCACTGAGAGACCTTTTAAGCAATATCCTTGGTCTTGAAACATTTTGGCAGGCGGTCTCGGGCGCGAACAAATTGGTCTTGGTCCGGTGAACGGCAAATCATCCCCCCCCCCCCCCCAGGTGTCAGAACCTGTCTACGCCACTGCTGTTGGGCATCAATAGCGTGAGCTTACGGATTAGAGGAAAGTAGGGGGCACACCACTTGTAGGGCCACATTCGCATAATATCCATGTATGTTTTTCATATAATTTCTTACCTGTTGCTTTTGTCGAAATAGTTGGTGGGGTGGGGTGTACGTGCACCGTATATAGCTATACATGCACACTGATGTTGGATTAATTTTGTATACATCTAAGAAATGTTTTTACCTCTTTGCTCGAAATTATTGCTTGTGTGGCATTATTACTTTGATACTATTATACTACAGGGCCGACCGGTATTCAATTCATATAGCTATGAAATTTATTTACAATTTTCTAGGCTAATTTTCAACACGTATTCAAATCGTTTGTTAAACTTTTATTTCAGTAAAACAAAATGTAAATGTGATATTTGAAAAGATTATGACATTATGACAGGATTTTTACTTAGTCGTTTGTAATTGTGTATACCTTTCGAGCATGATGGAGTTATAACTATTAGTTTATACCGTAATGATGCAGGTTTTGGTTACTAAAGTTAAGTTTGACCAATATACAACTATCCCTTTAAACTGAATATACATATACTTAATCATGACTGTTAAAGTGTTAGTAATTTATCATGTTTTGTATTTCCCCATTTGTCATTCACAGGTCTGTACTTAACCCGGACGGTGTCGTGGCAACCCGAGAACTGGTCGATGCCACACACATGACCATCACACAACAGAAAGGCAGCGTCGTCTCCAAGAGACATTTCAATAAAGTTTAATGATATGATACATTATTGTAAATGTATACTATTGTATGAATGTGCATAGCTATAGAATGTCAGGAAAGTTGTACATAATACATTTTCTTATCTTTTTCATTTAATATTATATTTCTTAATAATTTTTGTATGGCATTCTTACTAAGTTTACATTAAAACACAAACAGTTTCAATAATGATTTGAATGAATAAACATTATAATGGAATGTAATACCATTAAGAATCATTATATTACTTATGAAATATGTTGACACTCATTGTCTCTTGAATTAGTTGCTACATCGGTAATAAAGTATGTTTCCATGGTTTGTTCACAGATCACCTTGCATTATCTTGGGACGTATACTCTTTTGATGCTGTTTAATAAGTGTATTATGTTGAATGATTGATCAATGTAATGAATATTGACGTACTTCCAGTATTACCTTTTTTCCCCGCGTGTTATTACTCTTTATTTACAATAACGCACTAACAATTTTTGCTAATATAACACAATATTCCCAGCATATTGCAATGTCGAAAATCAATCAGTTGTATTAAACAATGTTACTTAATGGGCATACATCTCAAAAGTGTTATAATATTTCAAAGCAATTTCAGAAACTAGTCTAGGACATAAGCGTAGAACAGGCCTTATTGATGTTTGTCAGTTGTACAAGTTTTCGGTTGAGAAAGAGAAGGACGCTAAAGTCACCTTTGGTACCTCGGAGATAAACGTTCATGTCTAAAATTTGAAAACTGTGTAGAAACAAATAAAGCTCTCTTTTATATTTTTGGAATATTCCTACAATTATACATTATTATTATTCGAACATTTCGCATCACCTATAAGGAGGCTCCTACCTACAGATGTATGCATAACTCAATTTAGCCACAAATCGTCTTAACGACCTTGTCACTCTCACCCAACGTTAGTGTAACACCCTTCATCCGTAGGCTACCATGTGCTCTACATTTTGGTGTCAAACTGGTGTTGATTTTCCGCAATCGTCCTTATACAGTATAGGCTACAACTTCTGAATTTGATATTTATTTTGTTATATGCTTAATTTTAGCACATTTTTAAAGAAGAGAATATATAATCTATTACTGATGTAAGAAGACAATTTGTTCGTTATGGATATAGAGCATGTATTATATGAGTTCGAACTTGCATTAATAGAGATTTATCGATATTGATTAGATAATGTGCAATCATGTCTATTAAATTTCCTGTTCCTCTAATTGATATATTGTGGATAAAGATTATGTTATTCTTGATATAAACGTTCAAATAAACACTATACAAAATTAATCATGTTTACCGTTATGTGATTTGTGTAATATTCTCTTTATCATATTAACTAACTAATATTTTACCACCTGAGACATTCAAAATAATCGACTCGATTAAAAGGATAGATGAGTTTTGGTATAGAGGGCGCTACACATAATATTTTTTGTCAGATAATGAAAAACTGAGTGTCAAATTCTAAAGAGCATACAATTTAAATGACAGAATAAACTTTATTTGATCAAAATCGGTTCAGAAATGCCTGAAATATCCATAATTATAACCATTTGTAATAATTGTGGGGCCCCACAATTATTCGATAATTTTGAACCAGCCGTTAAGAAAGTTTTTAAAATGCTTCCTCTTTTCAAAAATTTACAAAGAGGTTATTAAATAGTTGTTGATTATCTCTCTATATAATCACTATTTCAACAAGACCTCACATACACAATATTTTATTTTAAATGGTTTAAACCGATGAGTGTTTAGAGAGCGCCCTCTTGAGTTTGAACGACTCTTTTTGAATGATAACAGGCTTTTTACTTAGTCATTTGTAATTTTGTATTCCTTTCGAGCATGGTGTAGTTATAAATATTAGTTTGTAATGTAATGGTGCAGGTTTTGGTTACTAAAATTCAGTTTAACCGAAACTGTACTCTCTTTATCAGAACTCCCTTTAACAAAATCGAATGCACGAGTTGACCTTACATTCTACTTAAAGGGATAGTTGAGTTCTGGTAAGGAGAGTACAGTTTTAGTGAAACTGAATTTTAGTAACCAAAACCTGCATCATTACATTACAAACAAATAGTTATAACTAGAAAGGAACACAAAATTACAAATGACGTAGTAAAGATCATGTTATCATTCAAAAAGAGCCGTTAAAACGTAAGAGGGCGCTCTCTAAACACTCATCGGTTTCAACCATTTTAAATAAAATATTGTGCATGTGATGCTTTGTTGAAATAGTGATTAGATAGAGAAATAACCAACAACTATTTAAATACCTATTTTGTAACTTTTTTAAAAGAGGAAGCATTTTGAATTTTTAACGGCTGGTTCAAAATTCTCTAATAAACCCGGGGCCCCGGGTTTATTACAAATTGTTATATTTATGGATATTTCAGCCGTTTCTGAACCGATTTTGATCAAACAAAGATGATTTTATTGTTTAAATATTATGCTCTTTCAAATTTTACACTCAGTTTTTCATTACCTCACAAACCAATTAAGTAGTCTAGCGCCCTCTCTACCAAAACTCAACTTTCCCTTTAATTACATGTAATAATAGGTAATACTATGAAATATCATATAATATAAATCAATGTACAAGAATATGTTTATGTATACATTTATTCATAATTATACAAATATGAAATAAATAACAATATAGTGAGAGCTATAAACGTGTATCGCTCACTGTAATTAACACACCGGGTAAACATGTAAATATAATAGGGTTATAAATATAAACGATCATACAAAGCAGGTGGTGCAATTATGTCTAATTGATAATACATTGGAAAAGTTTCATTATAAAGAGCTGTGATAATGAGAATACCCTTGCTTAGCAAGGGCCAATATTAGGCCCAATACAAATCATCCATTATAGTAAATTAGTAAAACTTAGCTTTGCTCGGGTGCCTTAATGCCCTTCTCATTGCGAATTTAATCTGAATAAGATGGAAATAGTACATGCTTTTGGTATTAAATCATAATATATCTTGGCTTACAGCATCCATTATATAGTGTCCATTGGCATTAGTGAAAAGTAAATTTAGCTTTGTTCGTATGTTCTTGTAATGTCCTTATTCTATCTTATCCAAATAAGATGGACATATCTATTGTGATTTTTATTTCTGAAAACAAATTGTAACTCCATACTCTACTAATGTGTTGCATTTAACTGTGTTTGCAACTCTAACATACTAAAATTATTTTAAAAGGGTTGATTTTGATGAATGCTGGTCCCAATAAATGTCCACTGTCTATATACATGCACATATTGACTCTAAGTATGATCTGCATTGTATCCGAGACCAACATCCTAAGTGAATCCGATAAGTAAGTTGATTGAGCATAAAATACACGTTGCTGTCATAGACGAGAGTTCAAGTTATTGTTTACATCTACGCAAAATAAATGTGATAATTCGAATAATAATGACACGAATTGACCCGATCCAAAGCTCCACATGACTAGACCAGACTAGGCGAAATAAAGTCTATATAATCTATTTATCTGTTAACGGTTGACATGGTTGAAGACCCTACTGTTTGGAAATAGGATTCGTTGAAAAGGCACCATGCTCGGCTGAATATGCTCTGAATGAATGTATCGACGTAACCCAATCTGAATTGAGTACATAACAGTAGTGCCCACATCAAACAAAACTTGTTTTATGTAAACTGCATGGCATCGCTATCCACGTGGGACGTACTCCCATCTACTGTAATATCAAATGCTACATACTGACTGTATTTCGATTGGCGTCCCTTTGTGGTTTGCGAGAGTATGTTTGCTGAGAAACAGACTAAAGCATGCATACAAATAACAACCCTGGGTCCAGTACACCTAGTTGTGTTTAGCGAGTAGGACCTACTATTATACACCGTATATAAGGTCGACTCGTCGGTGCATGCAGCTCACTTTTGGGGCAAGTCTTCCATCAGGCAGCATCGGTAAAGCAGAGCTTGGCGACATATTGTCTTCGGAAACCTTGATGACTTCGATGTGGAACCGGTCTTTGATAGATTCGAGGAACAGCAGTGCATAGGCATAGTGGTTTTGGATTGTAGATGATTAACAACCCAAAGGAAATTAGCGTTCACTCAATCTCAAGAGACGTTGGCTTGCACGATTGTCACTAAAGGCTGATCTGAAGGTTCGTAGATTGCATGCCACTTTATCACCTGATGTTATGGGAATTTTCCCCAAGTATTAATGTGGATTGAATGAAAGGAGAACAATTTTAGAAGCCCGATAGTGAAAGTTTGAGCAAATTTGGATTTTCAGTTCAAAAGTTATGATTTCGGTAAGTTTTGTTTGCTGCCCTCTCTAGATGGCAATTTACCAAAAATCTGTGATGCCATAGTAGAACAACCTTCCACTGACTTTGTACACATATTTTCATATTTTTTAATTTTTCGTGGATTTCACTAGACCAGTTAAGGAAGTTTTACCTTAAATACACGCACATTTACCTATTCTCTAACATATCTGAGAATGAGAGTCGAGGGACGATGCTTTATTCATGAAAAGTGGCATTTTGTGAAGTTTTGTTGTACAGTTCCAATGGGAGTTGTTCATCTGTGACATCACATATTTGGCAAAGAGCCGACTAAGAGGGCAGCAAACAAGATTTTTATCAAAACTTTGAAAATCATAATTCTTAATTGGATTATCAAAATCTGCTCAAACTTTCGCTATTAGGTATCTAAAATTGTTCCCTTTTCACCCAACCTGCTTAAAAGCTTGTAGAAACTTCTTACCATAATAAGTATTTAATCATCTTTGATCCATTCTTTATTCGTACGTAATATAATTGTTAGCACCTTGACTTGTCGTGGAGGAGTGCCTTTATCATATGTGCACCACCATGCACAGTAAGAAAAAAAAGGTTGATATATGGTGCAAAGTAACTGAAAAAGGTGCAGACTCGGCAAAGGATTAAAGTTGCACCATATTATGCACCTATAAAGGTGCATTTTTGCTAAAGTGCAAAGTCGCACCTTTCTTAGACTTGATCCTATACCATGGTCCTACTGCACGCATGTTTTATGTACTCCTTTATTAATACACGATTCGTAAACTCTATGTCAATCATCAAATGTATCTCACAATATTATGAGTGTATAATCTTATGGTTTTAAATGAATACGTGCCAATTGTATTTTCATATAATATTGAAATTAATTAAATGGGTCTGTAAATCAAACTACGGCCACAGCAAGGCTATCAACCAATTACAGGGTCCGAGACACACAATTCATTCACAGAGAGAAAACAAACATATTTGTGTTTAAATGCAAAATTGTTGATTTACATCACTGCTTTATGACTTCTTGTGTGAAATAATAGCTCGTTATGCATGCAGGGATTAGAGAAACAGAGAAATTGGAAATAACGTAATATGAAAATAGTTCTCCTTCAAGCGTAGATTCGTTGCAGCCCCTCCGATTGGTCATTTGCTTGATAAGCTACCAAGCGAGAATCGAACAAAGATAATGAATACACACTAAGGGGAAAAAAAAGGTTGAAATAAGGTGCAAAGTAACGGCGAAAGGTGCAGACTCGGCAAAGGAGTAACATTGCACCATTTTATGCACCTAGTTAGGTGAATTTTTGCTAAAGTGCACAATCCCACCATTCTTCGTCTTGTTCCTATACCACGATCCTACTGCGCACGTGGTTTTCTGCGATCCTCTATTAATATACCATTCATATCTATGCCAACATCAACATTATCGTGCAACATAATGAGTTCATATGTTTATGGTTTTATAATGAAAATGTGCCAACTGTCTTTTTTTTATTAACTTGATATCATTCAAATGGGTCTGAAAATGTATATCAATGACAACTATACGGCCACAGCAAGGCCGTCCGCCAATTACAGGGTCCGAGAGAAATAATTCACTCTCAGAGAGACAAAATATGCATTTCGTGATTTAATGCAAAATGTTGATTTCCATCACTATACTCTATGTTTCCTTTTGTTAAATATTAGCTCATTATGCATGAAGGGATTTGAAAAATAGAGAAATTCGAAATAAAGTACTATGAAAATATTTCGAATTCACACATAGTTTCGTTACAGCCCTTATGATTAGCCATTTGCTTGATAAGCAATGCGACGGTTTGTCCAACATAGCAACAGCTGATTTGTGTACGATTTTGTCTACGTATTGAATCGCATTTATATAAATTGAATAGTTCGTCTCCAGGTCACCGCTGGACGCTATTGACTTGAATTGTTTGAATAACATTGTTTATGCAATTGAACCATCAAACCCATAACATTTTTTAAAAAAAAGAGAAGTCTTCTTAGAATGATTTCTTTATTGGGACACATACGGACACAAAGAAAATCCGTTTCAATGCAAAGATGCGTAGTCATACTGTTGGCACCTAAAACAACTTGCTATAGAAAACGTGCAAGGTGCAAACCCTTTCAAAATCCATAGAATAATTATTGCATTCTTGACGACGGACAGTCAACCTGTTCGAAACGTCGAGCCCCTCCTACCACCAACCCTCTCCTTACAATAACTATACCGGCGCTGTAGTTCTTATCAGAACTACAAGCTCAGAAAGAATACCAACAGTCCTTCCCAGGACTACCCAACAGTCCTTTCTAGGACTACCACAGTCCTTTTTAGGACTATCCTAGAAAGAATACCAACAGTCCTTCTCAGGACTAACCAATCCTCTTCTTATACATGGTGCAACCGCAAACCACACGTATTATCTACACCACCATGGAAGCCGATACTTACAAGCAACATTTACCTACAACTTTCCCTGTTTTTGTTTGTGTGTTTTTTTTTTTACAAATGTTCGCGTGGTTCTGGTTTGATTTACTGCCGACAATGTTCCTGTCAAAAAACGACAATTTATTTTATGAAACAGAAACAATCCTGTTGAGCTAGGCCTATGCTATCACCACATGTTGTTTCTTTTATCATGTTTATTACCCTGGTCTTTGAAGATGAAAAACAGGCAAACAAACCTAATTTCTTGTATACATTATTAAATATATACGAATATAAGCCACACAATTTGAAGTAATTTGTAACATGTTCACGAATATTCATGAACTAGATTGTGCTTTTCAAAATGACATTGAATCTGTTCATAATCCCGTTATTTTGTGAAATAATGATCAAAAAGCATTTTAAATTTAAATGAGTATAATTAATTATCAGTGGACTCGTGTGAACCACTTTCGGATGGAAATTAATGAATGCAATAATGTTTAAAGTCTGTGTTAATTGACTAACCACTACAAAACATACATCGTGTTGTACACTGGTTATAAGCTAATCGTGAACAAGGAACGATATACATGTATATGAATGATAGGTATGATAGGTATAGGCTTAGGGCAAGGTATGTATCGGATATGTCGTTGGTTAGTAGGATTAGGAGGATAGGGCTATAGATGCTCACAGAAAAGGGGTGGTACTTAACCAAAAGTGCAACTTTTAACCATTTTTGGTGCATCTTTGCACTTAACTCAAAGGTGTAATGTTGCACCATAAAATGGCATATTTGCACAAATGGTGCAACTTTGCACCTTTAACTTTCCTTTACACTTACACTTACATTTACACACATCTGCATATCTACTTTTAAGTGCAACTTTGCACTTTTTCCTAAAAATGCTTAATTGCACCGTCAAGGTGCAAACGGTGAAGGATCAACTCTGTATCTTTACCGAAAGGTGAAATGGTGCCCCCAGTGTGGCAACGGTGTGCACCTATACATGTATAGGTGTAAGATTGACCCATTTTTTCTTACTGTGTGGATTGATAATTTAAATGGTGCAGTTTGGGTTTAGATTTTTTGAGATAATGAAAAACCAATTCGAATAGAAAAACGTGTGATTTTAAAGACACAACGAACTTTGTTCGATCAAAATCGGCTCAGAAACAGTTGAAATATTCATAAATAATATATTATATCCGATTGGAATAAAGGTCTGACCCCAACATTTATTCGATAATTTTAAGAAAATATTCTTAATGCCTGTATATATTTTGTGTAAATATACAAAAGTGGCTTTTAAATTGTTTATGATGATCTCTATTGAATTATTATTTTAACCAAACATTACATCCATTTTGATTCTGATAGAATCGTGTAATGCACAAACGGGAGCACAGTCATTCTTGACATCCAGGTATTTTATCGATTTCCAGTTCATCAAAAACAGCCAGGCAGCTGATATAGCGAACTTTGATTCCGTGTTTAAATAAATGAAATAAATGAAGAAAAAAAAACACTTAAAGATATATTGATAAATAGATAGGTTGAAATGTAGATAGATAGATAGATAGATAGACAGATATATAGATAGCTAGATAGATATATACATGTAGATAAATAGATAGATAGATATAAATAGAAAGATAGATACAAACATAGATAGATAAATGGATAGTTATAATAGGTAGATAGATTCATGATTTATATTGTCCACTTTCTTCTTCTTCTTCCGGTACTGTGCAGAACCTCCTAGGAGTATACTCGCACAACTTTAAACAAAACCCTGATATTTGGCCTTCACTGGCTGACAGATTTAATACACATTCTGAATTGCATGCTAATTGAATATGAATGATGGATTATGAATAATAAAGTAAGTGCGTATGCAGAAAAAAGACGAGCACATTCTGGAGATGCCCAAAGATCTTTTAATTCCTTTAATAGATATTTGATGCCGCCACGATGAAGTAGGTGAATTAGCTAATTTCCATGCAGGTACAATTTTGTTATATGATTTTATAATCATGTTTTTACATTTTCAAAGGGTGTTATATTTCTTTGTGGTTATAATGAATTTCCACAAACCCAGACTCTAACCTACATGTACATGATTCGAGTGTTCAAAAAAAAAAAAAAATATATCAGGCAAATGTAATTTTATTTATTTATTTATTTATTTATTTTGGTATACATTTCAAACTGATCAGCAGCAGTGCTGAAAGGATCAGTGTACATTGAACATCAAAACATACATAGTATAAATAATACAATTTATTAGCAATTGTTACATTCGAATTCAAATGAATTGGAACATTAATGTTAAGCACAAGATTTACAAAAGTAAATCACTATAAGATAAACAAAGCTACACTACACAAAGAACAAATATCAAATCATTGTGCATAATTGCTAATCAACCACATTTACAACAATGAATTGTGAACAGTAATTCATAACTATATAAGTGATATAAAGTCATTCATAATTGGAACTGTTCTAAGTTATTAACCACCAAGCAATTAATTTATTACAATATATTTATCATACAGTAACTATACCTATCAGCTGAATACCTATTGTGAAATCATTATTATATGAGAGCAAGACTATTCTAGTGACTATTGATATTTCAATTGAAATTAATACAATTAATTAATGAAACGCATTTCCACATTTGGACAATAAAATTACCTGGAACATGCAAAATATGATAAATATTGGGTGGAAATTAGATGTTAATAATAAAAACGAACGTAATGGGCATAATTATGTGGGAATTAATGTGATGTGTTTTTATCAACAAGAGTGATATGTATGTCATGAATGTAAACATCCTCGGTTCAATGATCGGCTGTTGCGTATACAAAATAATATATACACATATTTTGCTCATTATATTTCAAATGCAGAACGGGTCGATATAGCTTGGAGTTCACCAAGGACGACAGTACACACAAGAAGACGACTACCATGGCAAAGGTGAACTTCTCCGGCAAGTGGAAGCACTCCAAGGACGAGGGCTTCGACGATCTCCTGAAGGCACTCGGTGTCGGGATGATCAAGCGGAAGGCGATCACGTTGCTGTCACCCCAGCAGGAGATTACGCAGAACGGAGACGAGTTCGTGGTGACCAACGAGACGAAACTGAAGACGGTGACCTTAGAGTTCACCGCCGGGCAGGAATTCAAGTTTAACGACCCCATCTCGGGCAAGGAGGACAAACGCAGGGCTGACTGGGACGGAAACAAACTCGTCATTAAGTAAGTTGCTTCTCGTCGATGGCGTATACGAGCCGTCGAGCCCCCAACCCTCACCACCCCCAAACAAAAACATAGTTCGCCGAACTAACAATATTGATGTCCCCAAATTATTATGCTATACCTCGGAATGAACATTGAATAGAATGGCTATTAAAGGGATCTAGTAACTTTGTTGACATGTGCAAAAAGTGATGGGTAGTTGATAAAATGTATATTGTTGTTATCTGATATGTCCACTGGGTGTTGTGTGAAAATGTCAAGTTAAATGGACGTTATATGGCCGAGTAATGAGCACAAATGCTAAGTGATATTCACTAACTCTTTGCAATCACTTTGTACACGGTTTTCGCGGTCCAGTGGATAATTCAACATCTGAACATTAGTCTTTCGGAGGAGACTTTAAACCTTCGGTCCCGTGTATGGGAGAACCAATCCTCATGCACGCTAAAGAACGCATCTCATTTTTTCGTAAAGAGCAGGGAGAAATCCCGGTGGGTGTTCACACATTTAAATAACAGTGCGGGAATAGGTAAATTGTTTTGACCCTTCGTGGTCAAGCTTAGTAAATACTTTGTGTAGTTTGAAAAATTGTTATTTGGGCATTAATGCCTTACTTGAGAAATAGCTTTACTCTATTTGGGGTATAAGCTTACCTGTATGACATTATATGACACACTAGTGTTGCGGTGTCGTTAAACATTATTTCCAATCCAATCAACATCTGAACACTTCAATCGTAAATATCTTTTTAACGAAAGGGAAATTTGAAAAAAAACCGAAACCTGTCCCATGCTTGTATTGTTAATACGAATACAACAAGGTATGAGAGAACCGCTAGAATTCCAATTGAGGATTTGGACAATGTTACTAAGTCCCTTTAAAACGAATTTCCGAAATAATCGAAACAAATATATATATGGGGGGAGTGCAGTCTCTTTACAAGCCCCCCCCCCCCCCCCCTCTTAAATACACCAGTGCCCCTCGCATGGTATTCTGTTGGGCAATAATATAGCGTGGTCATACGGATTAGAGTAAAGTTAGGGGCACATCACTTGTAGGGCCACATTCGCATCTATACAATTAATGTGTTTAAATATAATTTCTTGCCTGTTGCTTTTATCGAAATAGTTGATGGGGTGGAGTGTACGTGCACCGTATATCTACATGCACACTGATGTTGCCTTAATTTTGTATAAATCTAAGAAACGATTTACTTCTTTGCTCGAAATTATTGCTTGTTGGGCATTATAAATTCTGCAGGTTTTAATCATATATATATATATATATACACCTTCGTGCCTTTACATTTAAGTAATAAAGGTTTTAAACTGAAGATAAATAATGAGTTCACTATTTGTATAAATTTGTTTGTATCTTCCATTTTTTCCTACTCAGGTCTGTGCTTAACCCGGACGGTGTCGTGGCAACCCGAGAACTGGTAGATGCCACACACATGACCATCACACAGCAGAAAGGCAGCGTCGTCGCCAAGAGACATTTCAATAAAGTTTAATGATATAAGAAATTATTACAAACGTATAATATGTTTATGAATGTGTGTTTCTATATCTATATCAAATATTATAGCTAGAACGTCATGAAAGTTGTACATATACATGCAGTGGCTTTACTTTATTCATTGAATATTATACTTTTGATAATTTAATATGACATAATATAAATAATCATTTGCATGAATAAACATTATGAATTGACTAAAAGATCATTAAGAATAATTACATTACTTATGAAATGTTGACACTCACATTGGACTTATTCTTCTGATGCTATGCATACGGGTATATTATTTGAATAATTATTGATCAATAAATTAATATTGACGTACTACCAGTATTTAAATTATGGTTTCGCCGCGCGTTATTACATTTCATTCACTCTAAAAAAAAAAAATGTCGGAAATCAATATGTTGTACGTTTTAACAGATCTGGAAAATTTGACACATCAGCAATTAAAAAAGCATATCATTATACGTCCTACATGTCTGAATGTATATTTTGAAAATTGCAACATAAACATGTATATAGGATGACTGTTGACGGACACTTTTCATGTTCAATGTAAATATATATTTTTTCATGAGATTATTAGGTTCATAACAATGTTACACAATGGGCATACATCTCAAAAGTGTTATAATGTTTCAAAGCCATTTCAGAAACTAGTCTAATTATCAACAGTCATTATTGATTTTCGACAGATGCTGTTAGTTGTAGAAGTCGTAGATAAGGACGCTAGGTAACTTGTTGTACTTCGGAGGTAAATGATATGTAGAAACAAATGAAGCTCTCTATTATATTTGTGGAATATTCCTACAATTATACTTCGTTATTATTTGAATATTTCGCATCACTTATAAGGAGGCTCCTATACCTACATTATGTATGCATAACTCAATTTAGCCACAAATCGACTTAACGACCTTATCACTCTCACACAACGTTAGTGCAACACCCTTTCATCAGTAGGCTACCATGTGCTCTGTAGCATGTTGGTGTCAAACTGGTGTTGATTTTCCGCAATCGTCCTTACAGTATAGGCTACAACTTCTGAATTTGATATTTATTTTGTTATATGCTTATAATTTTAGCACATTTTTAAAGAAGAGAATATAAAATCTATTACTGATGTAAGAAGACAATTGGTTCGTTATGGATATAGAGCATGTATTACGGCCTTGCATTAATAGAGATGTATCGATATTGATTAGATAATGTGCAATCATGTCTATTAAATTTCCTGTTCCTCTAATTTATATATTGTGGATAAAGATTCTGTTATTCTTGATATAAACGTTCAAATAAACACTATAAAATGAATCATGTTTACCGTTATGTTATTTGTGTAATATTCTCTATATCATATTAATTAAGTAATATTTTATGACCTGAGACATTCAAAATAATCGAGTATATTGATTAACACAATCGAATGCACGAGTTGACCTTACATTTTTTGTTGTACTTATAATTACATGTAATCATAGGTAATACTATGAAACATCATGTAATATCAATCAATGTACAAGAATATGTTTATGTTATACATTTATTCATATACAAATATGAAATAATCAACAATATAGTGAGAGCTATAAACGTGTATCGCTCACTGTAATTAACACAACAAGCAAATAT
>JBAMJV010005735.1:52500-200000 GCA_037951105.1 Echinarachnius parma
CAAATAAACAGAAAATAAAACATGGTTCTTGCAATATCTTTATGTTGTAAATTATACGTGCAATTATAGCCTAAAAAGCGAGGTCGTAATCCCGCACACAATATACAAACACAAACGTATTACATAATAGCATAGTAATACGCAGAGCAAATATGAATCCCCTTTCAGTATAGACATGGTAGATGCAAATTGAATGAGAAAAATCCATTGTTTGGTTGTGGAATTTAAACACATTAATTGCATTACAAACAGTGGCGGATATAGCCAGACATTTTGCAAGGGGGCTCTTGAGTAAGTTTTTAGAGAAGTGCGCCAAGTAAGTGTTTTTATTATTATTATTATTGATGTTATTATCATTATTATTATTATTATTATTATTATTGTTATTTTTGTTGTTATTATTATTATTATTATTATTATCATTATTGTTATTATTATTGTTATAAGCTTAGAAGTCGCCTTAGGGCGAATATGCGTGCTATAAAACAGGACGTTAGGGGGAATGTGTCGTTAAGGGGAATAATACCTTTCGCCCTAACGTTTCACCCACTGTTTTATAGCCCTTCCTGCTAGTTTTATCATGTGCTACTTTGTTTGCACCAAAACAACACCCTGAGGGCGTAATATGAGTCGATTATACTATACCCCCATGTCAACAGAAGGAGATATCCACATGATAAAATGATGCTCTTATATGTTGAATGCTATAAAACTGCGCCTTAGGGGGAAACACGGTTTTTCGATGTTATTTTCTTAATTTGGGATTATGTCTAGATTATCTGACTTGAAACATCATTTTGAAACCAAAATACTCCTTACTGCCAAATCTGGTGATATGAGAGTATTTACTTAATTTTTAAGCTTAGTTTGTACCAAAATGACCCCTCTATTTCTGTCATCTTTCCAAAATAATACTTTCCAAAAAATAATAATCGCTATTCGCGCATGCGCAGTAAGATACGACATTCAGATCGGCCGACCGTTTTCACGAACTCGTCCGAAAATGAGGCAAAGTCTTTAGAATAAGAAGATGATTTCTGGAATCATTCCAGCATAAATCGTAAGTATGTTTGTTTATTCATAACATTTAGTTCATGTATTTTACGTTCAGTTGTGGGTTTTGTTATGTTTGTGTGTTTTTATCATCTTAATTTAATCCGAACCTCGGAAATCCGAAACCGTCGCACCATGTTTAAAAATCCCAGTCCCATGCATGTATTTTTATGTCCTGTTTAACCAAGAAATCCGTCTGCTCAATTCGATAGAGAAACCATCCTTTTAACTATTACGGTATCCCTCTACTAGTAAACTAGCATGTTCATTTTACTAATGAAATGGTGGAGATTCTTTTAAGATTGCCGATCAGATGACCACGCTAGAGAGAAGAATTGTTTTTTTTTTAATCTAAGAAGTAAGAACGGCCCCTTGAAAGTGAAACAGAGGAATTCGGTAACGCGTTACTTACTGATTTCGGTTTACGTGATACCAGTGGCAAATCGCCAATCCTAACAATTGATTTGACATGGACATGGTCACTCATGCCTCATGGTCATGGACAGTTTGTTATTATACTTCATTTTCTTTCATAACTTTATATAACCATGATTACAAGAGCACTGTTTCTCGATAAATTGTGAATAGTGAACAAAAAATTTGATTTGAAAATGAAATGCCTTTTGTCTTTTGAAATCGAAGAATGTGGCATATATTTATGGACCATTTACTTTGTAGATGTGGAATGTGGCTTTTTTATTTTTTATTGTGCAGTCTATTTTTTAGGTAAAACATTTGGCTATATCGTGGTTTGGTTTAGTCCATTAATGCAGCATGCTGTTAACCCCTTGTCTTGTAGTTGTAGGGGTGGGTTTAGTCCCCCGCCCCCGGGGGACTCCAATTTTCACAGCACCAAACTTACGGCAATTTCGATGGATTTCTCGGTCTACTAATCTTGAATAGATTTCCTTTGTTTACGATGCGAAACTCGATTTGAAAGCAGGGATTTCTTGGGTTTTCTTTCCAATGGCACGCGTTTTCCCATAGAAACAATAATCACGGATATGGACAAGTATCATGATGACATATATTTATAGAGCTTTGCCAATTTCGTAATCGCAATAGCAAGATCACTAAATCAGTACTTAGTAAAACCATAAACTATAATATTTAGACAGATTTATAACTCGACTCCCTTTACTTACTCGTTAAATTAGGCTCCATCCTGTACAAACCTATGGATCGCCTTCCATAGAGTTGTACATGGCGGAGCCTATATTCGAGAGTTAGTATAGAGTTGAACTTCGCCAACTCTCTTTACTTGCTCGTGAAATTAGGCTCCGCCCTGTACAAACCTATGGATCGCCTTCCATAGAGTTGTACAGGGCGGAGCATTCATTCACGAGTAAGTAAAGAGAGTAGAAAACTTTAACATTGATTTTCATAATTACTTGTTGCAGTTTTTTACAGTGTCGGGGAGAGTGAGAGCGAGATATTGAGCAATGTTTTGCAGGAGTGTCTCCCATTCAAGCATCTTTTTTTTGCTAAATGGTTTTGCACCGGTATAGCAATCCTGAGGTCTTGAGTTCAATTCCCGTCAAAGCCTATTTTGCTTTGCTCACGTTCAATCAATTATAATGCTTCAATTCAATTCTTCAATAACATATGTTTGTTATAATTTGTATCCTTTTTGGTGTGCCAAGGAAGTGCTCAAGCTTTCAAGTGTTACAACAAGTGTTGAAACTGCAAGTGCTGCAAGGCTATATAGAGCTCCAAGAGACCAAGACCCAAGGTAATTTGTTTAATTTGTGATGATTGCAACATATTTTTTCCATAACTAGTTACTCTAGAGAACGCCAGCGTTCTAGGTCCAGCTAATACTGCCCCCGAATTACACATTTTATGTGCACGATAATTGTGCGTAAAATAATACGTATGATACAGTACGTACCACCGATGAGCGCATAAATATGTGATACAACTTTGGGGTAGATAAAAATGATGATTTTTCGCTCCATTCCGCATCAAAATGAGTGATTTATGCACCTCCTCGACTTCTGTCTCCATTCAAGCAGAGTTCAAGTACCACGCACGCCGAATAGATGGCAGATTTGATGCGCATGTGTGGTCATAGTCATACTTAGCACTGTGCACACCTACGAGGTTGCCTAGCTGGAATGTTCCCCAGGGAGTGGACAATGTGTACTTTGTGCACTGAATTGAGTGCAGTATGTATCAGATGTCCGGGGTTAAAATGTTGATGCGCTGCAAGTGTCGAAAGGAGGAACGTGCTCTATATAAGAAGCCACAGTTATTTTTTGTATAATATTTTAATTTAAACCTGCTGTCCTATAATATGTGACCTTACACCACAAAACGACTGTTATGTCGCTGTGATAGTTTATCTTTTTATTAGCTAAAATTGTTCAAAATATGAAATTTAGGATTTTGGTATTTTCTGAATAGGCATATTTTAATTTAGCTTCTGTAACATTTCGAGCGTCGGAAATCATGTTTAAATATTATGTTTCCATCTAATAAATGTGATCTTATTATAGCGCTTTAATGGAAACTGATCTTTTAAATGGCCTGTATCTCCCTTATTTCAAAAATGCACCAGCCATATTCCAAATCCTTGGCATTCATGTTGAAAGGGTTTGCTTAGTCCAAATATGACAAATTGTATAACATTTTAAAGGTAATTGCTTCTATTTTAATGTTATATGAAAATCAGCAAAATCAGTTTTCCCGACTTATTGGTCGTTTTGTGGTGTAAGGTCACATATCATGTTGAATGAACAGTACCATGTGCACATGATATCCTTAGGTATGCATACAGATTAAAATTATGTGGATGTGGCGTGGCAATATTGGTAGAGTGCGCGCTTTTCGATCATGAGATCCTGAGTTCAAACCCTGCCCACTGCGTTTGTCCTTCAGCAAGACAATTTATCCACGATTGCTGCTCTCTACCCAGGTGTATAAATGGGGACCCGGTAGGAGGTGAAAGCCTTTATGTGAACGATCTTCTTGAGCCCATGAGCACTTGGAAGGAATGCTCCCCAGGGAGTGGAGATGGTGCACACAATGTTTACTGTTTTGCATTGTATCCTATGACTGGGGGTAATTAATATTATAATTGTAAAACGCTTAGAGATGATTATCAATCATATTAGGCGCTATATAAATCAAAACATTATTTTTTATTTATTATTGTATATTACCCCTGCAGTAAGGAGACCTTCTGTGTCCCGTCCCGGTGACCATCTCTACTCACATCCAGTACAGACACATACAATTGCCTTCAATCACGACCATTCAGTGTTGTATTTTGGCCTTCCATATTTTCCTCTTTATACATTTTTGTTTCTCACTCTATATCACTCTCACAGTGAGAAGACATCAACTGCAAGTCCACCTGACCAACCTGCTATGTCCCATCCTGGGTGATCATGTCTACTCACATCAAGTACAGTCAATCCTAGGTGTGCCCATGCTCATGGACCCCTTTAAAGTGCCTCCAAGTCAGACAATCCAGGTTAGTATTATATTATGTAGTCCAGGAGAATGTAACGCAATTTATGTACTTGTGTGTTGGATTAAAAAATAAAACTTTTCAATTTGTTCCAACATTTAACGTGACATGTTCAACAAGTCATGTCGGAATACAATTTAATTAAACATGTATTTCCCTAAATAGTTATTAAAATAGTCAATTTCATTATCAACAGTAAATATGCAAATTTGTTCTTTAGTTGTAACTTGTAATGTTAAAGGGGTATTCCGGGCCTGATAAAACCATTCGTTATTTGAATTAGCAGAACAAGACTGAGGAATAATTGGTGAAAATTTGATCAAAATCGGACAAGAAACACAGGAGTTATATCTATTTGAAAATCATGTAGTAATGAGCGATCGTTTCAAAATTGCCGCCATATGCAACATGATTCACGAGCAACTCGCCATGGCTTTAGTACATGAAAATGCACGTATTTCTCATTTTCGTTGCTAAAAATTAATTTTTCTCTGCTTGTTTTCACGAATTCATAGAAGAATGTCGATGGGCCTAACCTCATTGGAATTTGTAAGCTAATAAATTTGCTTTGTTATGAAGAAAATAATGGCTGCAGCTCGCAAGTGACGTCACGATCGATAGGAATTGCCAACGATACTAAAAATGGGAGCACAGTTCATCCGGTCATATCTTTTTTATTACTCTACCGTTTTGGCTCAGATTTTCGATCATGATTCTTCATATTCACCTCATTTTATAGCAAACATCACATTTCTGGGGCGGAATTCCCCTTTAATTGCATTGTTAGGGTTATTCATGTTGTTTGAATTCATACTGTTTTTTGCAATTTGTAATTGAACAGAAAAAAAACAATTCCAAAACTTAATTAACCTGTTCCCTTCGAGATTCTGAAATCAACCCACCCGGTTCCCGTAGTCAATGGGTTAAAAGGATTTGCAATTTGGATTTGTACAAGGCCATGTATGGAAGGAATACTCCCCAGGGAGTGCAGATGGTGCACACAATGTGTGCTGGTTTACATTGTATCCTATGACCGGGGTAATGATATCATTGCAAAGCGCTTAGAGATGATTATCAATCATATTAGGCGCTATATAAATCAAGTGTATTATTATTATTATGTATAACTATTCAGTTTTATTTGTTTATCCCTTTTCTCTTTAGGTCCTGAAGGCAGACATGAGGAAGACGTTATCGCTGACCAATTGACAGGTGTCGCTCCTACCCCACTTCCTGCATCTTCACAGCATCATCATCCCTAACTGGAGGGGAGAGAAAGATGTTGAGCTCACAGCACCAGACCCCCCTATATTCAGTAGGACTCTTAAGCTGCTGGGTATGGAGGAAGAGCGTGATCCTATAAAATATCTGGGGCATGGGGGATGAAGTAGTAAAACCCATCTGCTTTTCCTCCATCTTACTTCATCATCACCATCGTTGACTATAAAGGGAGGGAAATAAGTTGGTAAAAGATCTGCAATATTAGGCCACAAGAGATACGAGAACTCGAATCTATGAGTGTATTCAAATCGCACTTGAAGACCCACTATTTCCCTCTGTAATTAATTGTTAAGTGAACATTATGCATTAAGTATTTGATTGTATAATTGTATTTGTTATGTTTTTGTATTAGCGCTATGATACCTGCATGAATAGCATACCGGTACTTTAAATGACAATTATTATTATTATTATTATTATTGAGCTTGTGGCATCAGACCAACCTATCTTCAGTAGGACTCTAAAGCTGCTGGGGCTAGATAATAAGGAAGAACATGGTTGTAAAAAAATACCTCAAGCATTGAAGATGAGTAGCAAAATCCCCAAGCTATGTGGGGACCCACACTTATTCCATAATTTTGAACCAGCCGTAAAAATAAATTAGGTTTTGGTTACTGAAATTCAGTTTGACCAAAACTGTACTCTCCTTACCAGAACTCAACTATCCCTTTAAGCTGTTATCAATGGATGATTTGTAAATCAATGAAAACCAAGTGTTCCAAGTGATTTGCCCATCTAAATTTTCCTCTATATCTTCATGAAAAATTTGTTTGAAACTGGTGTATTTTTTTTTTATAGAGATATATACAATGCTAATGGCTCGTTCTTAAAGGGATAGTTGAGTTCTGGTAAGGAGAGTACAGTTTTGGTCAAACTGAATTTTAGTAACCAAAACCTGCATAGTTACATTACAAACTAATATAACTCGAAAGGAATACAACATTACAAATGACTTAGTAAAGATCCTGTTATCATTCAAAAGAGCCGTTAAAACTCAAGAGGGCGCTCTCTAAACACTCATCGGTTTGAACCATTTTGACTCAATTATTGTGCATGTGATGTTTCGATGAAATCGTGATTAGATAGCGAGGTAATCAACCACCCTTTAAATAGCTATTTTGTAACTTGTTTAAAAGAGGAAGCATTTTTATGCCTCCGTAACGAAGTTGCCGGATGCATTATGTTTTCAGGTTGTCTGTCCGTCCGTCCGTACGTATGTCCGTCTGTACGTCCCGTTCTCGTAATCGCGTTATCTCAAGAACGGATTGACAGATTCTGACCAAACTTGGTATATGTATGTATCTTGGGGGGACAATAAACTGATTAGATTTTGGGGGTCATGAGGTCAAAGGTCAAGGTCACTAATAGCTCATAATTGTGATACGTCAAGATCTAAAAGACAGAGTACCATCAAAATTGAGTTGACAGAATTCAATGTACATGTTGATTTGGGCTTGATAAATTGCGTAATGGCGGAGGCATCATTTTCGACTGCACGCAGTCGAAGATCCATCTATTTTTTTTTTTTTTACGGCTGGTTCAAAATTATCGAATGAGTGTGGGGCCACACATTTATTATAAATGGCCATGTTTATGGATATTTCAGCCATTTCTGAACCGATTCTGATCAAATAAAGTTTATTCTGCATTAAAATATTATGCTCTTTCAAATTTTACACTCAGTTTTTCATTATCTCACAAAAAATAATTGTATGTAGCGCCCTCTCTACCAAAACTCAACTATCCCTTTAAGTAATGACGATGAACAGGTTTGGATATGTTCCCTATATTCAACACTACTCATTAATCTCTGCAATACCCCTAAACTGGAAAGCAGTTATAAGGCATAATTTCATTGAAAATGCTGGAGAACCTTTTGATGAATGATTTGATCTCTTTCTACAAGTTAAAAGAACCACAAAATGTTGATATACCATGTTTGTTAAAGAGCATTGCTCACCAATTTCTGATTTAAATCAGCAACATGTGATTATTACTTGTTCATTTACATTGGTATACTTACTGAAACATTCTATAATACATGTACATGTATTGATACATTCTGTAATACATGTATTAATACACTCTGTAATACATGTATTACATTAATTTGTCTATATGTCTATATTTGTCTATATGTAAAGAAGTTGATTATTAGTCTTTTGCGTTCAGATATTTAAAGCATTTGGTTGGTGAAGGAAGCTGGGAGTTTTGCAAGTAAATGTACATGTAGTTTTAATATGAGAGAGTGCAGGCAATCATACAAAATAATCCCACTTAAAACAAAAAATCAAGTAGATTTTGGTCAGGCGCGCCGATTCCATCCGAAAACACAATGCATTGGGGGGGGGGGGGGGGGGGGGGGGGGGGGGGGGGGCAGAGCATTGTTCACAAACAATGCTCGCCCCCCCAATGCATTGTGTTTTCGGATGGAATCGGCGCCGGTGATTTTGGTTAAGATCAAAACTCTTTATGTCTTGATTTGTAACTTAGACTTTGGGAAAAAGAGGATTTATTCCTTTCTCGAACATTTCTGAGTGAAATCTTACAGACCAACTAATTAGCAAACAACGACTGTCATAATAGGTACATTAACTCAGCGCTGGATTGCCCGTTAACCCATTGAGAACGAAGACCACATATTTATTCCTAAGAGGAAATAAATCTCTATTGTATCAACAAATTGGCAATAGAGGAAACTTGATGTTTTGTGTAGACAAAATAAAATATGCACATTTGGCAATCCTGTCCAATCTTAAACGTTGCCAATTTGCACCTAAAATAGTGATCTTCAATCTGTTTATGTTGCCAATTTGACAATTCTCAGATTATTTTGCCTAAAATAATTCCTACAATGTATGAGCCGTCGCAACATTTAACTGTGACAAATGAGGGCTCATATTTTGCAATACACTTTTCTTTTTCTTTTGGTACATAATTCAGAACCCTTTCGTGATGTTTTGTCAGTTACCCAGTTGTGCGCGTTCTGTCCAATTAGATTTGCACATTTTTGAACGCGAGATCTGTGGATTATAATTGGCTGCGTCTCTTTCCGCGGTAGGGTTCCGGTATATATGCTAGCTTGTGAAGGTCCAGATCACATTTTTAGCCACACTATACTTGCTAGTGCACTTAAATTATCTTTATTATTATCTTGACTTATTGATTATTTGATATAGGGTTGATACATTTCTCTGAATTATTCTATTTTGATATTCTGTAAAAAGTTATTATATTTGATTTTCTATTACACTTTCTTACTATTACGCTGAATTATTTATTCAAATTATATACTATGTTACTATTGAAATATGAATTTAAATAATTGCATTCTAATGTCTCCTAGGAACTGGCAGATTACAATGTACTTGATATCGCACTTAAATTGATATTACTATTATCTGGAGCTATTATTAGATATACTACTTTGAATTATTTCATTTTGATATTAATTATTTCAAGAAGCTACAGGGAAACCCCGTTATAACGAGGTAGTCAGGACTATCAAATGACGTGTACAATCACCCCCCCCCCCCCCCCCCCCCCCGGTTTTAGGGAAGGATATATATTTTTCTGTATGTATCTGTATACGAGTGGGAAAGAAAACATTAGTTGTATGAGCTAAGGCTTGTTAATTCTAACGTTAACAGTCATTTATACATCCATTTTCAATTTTCGCTGCGCGCTTTGCGCGCGAACAGATTATCTCATAACTTCACCATAATAGCGAGTATCTCAGTTTGTTGTGTAACTTGCGTATGGTCTTGGGTGAGTATTTTTTTTCTGTATACCGGGCCACGTAGTTCCAGTGTAGGCTGGCATTGCTCTGGCTGCTTGTGTGACATGCAGATTGCACCATTTCAAGTATATTATATTGGTCTAGTGTGCAACAACACATGGAAGATATAAAATAATTTCCTTATATAAGTTGCACGGGCAGCCAGGCTACAACATGATAAGTATCAAAATTTACTTAAGTCATGAGAATATTGCGCAGGGAATGAAATAATGAGCAAAAAACGTCTCTGAATGTAATTCCGTTATGGTGGAATTGCCCATATGTTCAAATCTTATTATATTACCAGAGGTAATGTGTGATATTTTACCACTTGGCAGTGTACATGTAATACAATTTTACTCAAATGTAAAGTTCAAGTATGGATTAGCTAATGATTACATTGACCATATTCCAACACTGCTTATTCAGAAGAGTGACAGTTGAACATCAATGCATATGAAAGTACAATATTCAATTACTCTCTTGCACAAGTTGGGGTAAATCATTGTAATATATGCTCCCCAGGGAGTGGAGATGGTACACACAATGTGTGCTGGTTTGCATTGTATCCTATGACCGGGGGTAATACTATCATTGTAAAGCGCTTAGAGATGATTATCAATCATATTAGGTGCTATATAAATCGAAACATTATTATTATAATTATTAATAAAGTTTGCAGGCTACTTTGTGTGAAATGACAAGTAGTTCTTTTCAGATTATTGTGTAACCAAAGACATTAATTTCATATCAAGAAACAGGTTGCTGCCTTTAAAGATGAGTCACATGAACTTTTGTCTCTGTAAATTGATTGAGGAATGAATGTGAAGATTTTGGGTTTATCTTTGTTATTTCATAAATTATCAATGCATTCATAGTACATGTAGCACATTTTGTTTGATTGTTACAATGTATCTTGTCCATACCAGAGTACTTTCAGACTGAATTTTCTTTTAAAATTTGAATTGTATTAATTTTGTCCACTCTGGAAGAAAACTGTGTCATCTATTATTCAATGATATATTATCATTATTTGTTTTGGTCCCAGAATATTAAGATAGTTTATAGTTCTGAAATGAATCATTTTGATATTCCTGGTTGTGTGTCTTGTTATTCCAACATTTAACAAAATGATGTATCACATCATGACATCTTGCATTGAATTTAAAAAAAAAGAAATATTAACTACTTTGGTGTGTATTTACATATATATGAGTGATCCATCCTTAGCTGATGAAGATGATAATAATGAGCATGATGGTGATGATGATATTGATGATAGTTATGTTGGGATATGATATGATTAACATGGCTATTATGATGATGATGATCATAAGATGGTTTTAATGATATTGATGACTATGATGATCACGATAATGGTTGATGATGATGATGATGATGATATTGATGATTGGGCTATAATAATATTATACAGATATTGACTGTCTAGAGGGGCAATATAGCATTTGAGATCCTCGAGGGAAGTTATATTTTTGTCGAGGGACATTATATTTTTCCGTAGCGCCTAGCGCTGAGGAAAAAATATAGTATTCCGAGACAATTTCCATCTAAGAGAACTAGGCCTACCCCCTGGACAACTACCCTCTCCTGTTATTATCTATATCTCATGCGTTGATTGCTATGAGAGATACGCATTCGTTTTATGTAAGTTTTTTAGGATTTGGACAATGTAAATAGATCCCTTAGCTACAACATCTTGAAATTACATTTACAATGACAATAATTTAATTTTAAATTCAATTTATTCCATTCTTGAACAGTATTATACAGTATATATAAATAACATTTTCATTACCCGTAAAACTCCGTGTATAAGACGCACTTTTTTTCCGTCGGAAAAATTTCAAAGTGGGGGTGCGTCTTATACACAGGTATAGCAAAAAAAAAAACCTGTAGTCATGGTGAATGTGTATACACATGGTTTAGGGCATGACAAGAGCTTGTTGTCAGTTGAAGCATTCAGCAAGATATACCCTTTTCTCACACAAAAAATATTGGTTACAGATGTAAAAATTGCAAGTTTATTGAGCAGTAATACTGCTGCTAATGAATATTCATACATTTGTGAGCAGCAGTACTAATTAAGTATGCAATAACCAGTGGTTATAAGTTTTGCTCATAATTAGAAATAGTTGTTAGTAAATTTAGAAAATTGCATTATATCTAGTGAGTATTGGTGCTCATGAATATTCATGAATATGAATATGAATATTTATGAGCACCAGTGTTACTGCTCAATAAATGTGCAATTTGTGTACTAACCACTATTTTTATGTGAGAAAATGATGTTGATGAATGCTACATTCAACAATAAGCTATTGTCATGCCCTAGACCAGTGGTATAAGCATTCCAACAACACTTCAGGGTCTTTTAAAAAAAATACAGGGTGTCCCAAAAAAAAAGCTGTGAAAGTTGGGGGTGCGTTTTATACACGGGTGCGTCTTTTTCACGGAGTTTTACGGTAATATCAATATAAATTCAAAAGATAAAATGCTCCACCAAAATAGAAACTGTACACTCGTATAAGATTTAATATTTCATATTCATTTACGATAACATCTATGATATTGTATGAACTAAACCCCTTAATCACATAAAAATAAATATTTCAATGTTAAAATTACTTATTTCATAATCAATAAGGAGTTTTAACCCTTTAAATATTGGGGTAGTCTGGGCATAATACGATGCATTAAATATAATCTGAACTGCCCTTTTCTGAAGTTAACATAAACTTAACATAACAGTAATTGATATGGTAAATAATCAAAGCATAACAAAAAATAATTGAAATACATCTTGAGTAAATGTCATTAGGCAATGAAGTAATTTAAATTAAATATCAATTGGGGGCTCCGGTACAGCGCCCCCGCCCCCAACGCCCCTAAACGTAATTTTTGGCCTGGGCTACCCCTCTACTGAATTAGTAATATTGTTTAGTAGGTTTAGTATTTAGCTCTGTGCCAAGAATGGCGCTTTTGTCCGGCAGGTAACGATAATTTCACTAAGCCACCTGACTATAATAACCTATCACCTATTGTGAAATCATTATTATATGAGAGCAAGCGAATTGAAATTAATAAGCTTAATTAAACAAATTATAATTATGTACGTATTACAAGTTTAATATCAATATTTTACCAACATTCAAGGGAGCAAACTGCACCCATTAACATATCGCCACAGTATGCATATGTATGATACTGAGATCAATTACTTTCATGGCACAGCATATTACAGAGCATATTACTAATTTCGTAATCTGTATTACAAATACGTCACAGTTACATATACTGACAGAATATAATTTAATTTGATATTACAATGGGAACGGTTATGAAACGTGACATACTGTAATCCAGTGTCGTCGTACCATGTATCTTGCTAAAGGATTATTATTATTTTTTTTTTTTAAATCTCAGTTCGTTAGTGTGAACTTTTATAATTCATTAACTGGCTTGCACACACACCTTGATTTATATTGTTCAATACGTATTATAATGTAGGTAATTTTGTATGTACTGAATTATAATATCATAGTATTTCATCAGGTGATAGTCTGTACAATCAGCCTTAGTTTACTGAAGTAATTTTATGATAAATCCTCATCCCCGCCGAAGATAATTGATTATTAAGTTATAACCTATATATTAATGAAAAAGATAAGGTTAGTGTAAGTTAAGGGGATTTCTCCATGACTGCCAATAAGTCAGCATTACCCTTTTTTGTATTGTGCAGTAAGGAGTATTTTGGTTTCAAAATGATGTTTCAAGTCAGATAATCTAGACATAATCCCAAATTAAGAAAATAACATCGAAAAACCCTGTTTCCCCCTAAGGCGCAGTTTTATAGCATTCAACATATAAGAGCATCATTTTTTTCATGTGGATATCTCTTTCTGTTGACATGGGGGTATAGTATAATCGACTCATATTACGCCTTATGGTGTTGTTTTGATGCAAACAAAGTAGCACATGATAAAACTAGCAGGAAGGGCTATAAAACAGTGGTCAATTCGTTAGGGCGAAAGGTATGTTTCCCCTTAACGACACATTCCCCCTAACGTGCTGTTTTATAGCACGCATATTCGCCCTAAGGCGTCTTCTAAGCTTATAACCTATATATTAATTTTTTTTTTTGTCAGGTTAGTGAAATATGATGCACGTAAGCATCCCTCCCGACCCCTGATTAACCCTGGTCAAAATGGTCATTTTTGGAAATCTGGACATCGAATTTTCAAGAAAATGCAAGTGGCTGGTAACGTGCTAGGAAGACATACTCCTATTTAGTTTGCTGCAACATAAAACAATTATGGGAAAGTCCGATTTTGAAAGAAAAAAAATTTAAAATTAAGAGTACATCATAGTAAACATCCTCTGTGAATTTGAGCCAATTCCAATCATTTTAAAAAAAGTTATGGCCGTTTTCTGTATTATCCACTTGAGAAAATCGTTAAAATTGGCTGGAAAATCTTCTTTTTGCCATATCTCAAGAACCAAATGACCAATTGACACCAAACTCGGTAAATTCATGTATCTAGGGGGATAGATGAAGGGTTGTGATTTTAAGGTCATTTGGTCAAAGATCAAAGGTCACATGTCACAGGTTTCCATTTGCGTGATTTTATATCTGGCAAATGTATGTGTTATAAGATAAGTTATTTTCTCAGCCAATTACTTGTATTATGCAATAAATTATATATATTTCCGTTAAACATGAGTTGCTAATCATTTCTATATGTCTCATTTAGTGACTTCTGCATTCTCAAAACAAACAAAATTTAAAGGCCGAGACAGGTTTTATTAAATGTTAAATATTTTCGCGAAAAATTCTTTAATTCACCTGAAATTCACACTGGGGGCTTATAAAGGCATACCGAATAATTGTCCAAGGTTCCAGCAATTGTTTTGTAATAGTCACAGTAAAAAAAACGTCGGAATTAGTAATCTCGAGTATATTGTGTAATATACTTTAAGCGCGCGGTTACTGATTATTAGTAATCTCGAGTATATTGTGTAATATACTTTAAGAGCGCGGTTACTGATTATAATTATTTAGTATCAGTACTATTAGCCGTGTCCGATTTGTAATACAGATTATACAATTATATAATTCGTTCAGTCTACTATAACGTAAAAAATATATAATAAGCTTAGAAGTAGCCTTAAGGCAAATATGCGTGCTATAAAACAGCACGTTAAGGGGAATTTGTCGTTAACTTGGGGGAAACATACCTTTCCCCCTAACGTTATCATGTGCTACTTTGATTGCACCAAAACAACACCCTGAGGGCGTACTAGCTATGTCAACAGAGCGAGATATTCACATGACAAAATGATGCTCTTATATGTTGAATGCTATAAAACTGCGCCTTAGGGGGAAACACGGTTTTTCGATGTTATTTTCTTAATTTGGGATTATTTGGGATTATATAAATGCGTTTCACGAAGCTCATGACAACTTGTCATCGAAAAAAATTGTTTTAATCTTTTATGGACGAGCCTGAATGTATAATCTGCCAATACAACAAGAAGCCAGCAAGAACCAAATGATGGCCGTAAGTTTTTATCTTATTTTGTGTTTAATGTGTGATTGTGAGTTTGCATGCTATGTCATTCAGCTATTATATGTCATTGTTATCGACCTTACATATTATTTGTTGACAAACTATGTAGAAAATCGTTATATTTCAATGAAACCCTTCGATATTGCACTAGAGCGGTTATCGAGATCGCACCCCGCCGAAACTCTGCGGTGGCTACTATGTCCAAAAACCCGTCTCCCTGGCTATAAACGCGAAACTCCTTCACTCCTTGACCTTGTCCTTGCCCTTGATCTTACTCGAGTAAGACTAAACTCTAAAATTTAACACCTTTCTTTGTCATAACTTGCAGCCATGATATGGTAGACTGTCTCTGGTCTACAATTACAAAGAGCATTGTAATTGCCCTTGACCTTGTCAAAGACTTTGACCTTTGTGTCGTGAGTTTGCAGAACGCCAGCCTAATAAATTGTGCTAATACTGTCTTTATAGTAATACTAATAGTATACAACTAACGAATGGGCTTCTTGTGATAGTCAAATCTATTACCGAGGTGGGCTCAAAATGATTATTACCCGAAGCGTAGCTGAGGGTAATAGTCATTTTGAGCCCACCGAGGTAATAGATTGCCTATCACAATCAAGCACACTAGCTGTACCCGCGGAAATCCGCGGGTTTTTGTGAGAGAAAGGCGATGATGACATAACGATACTTTAAATCTTTACTATTCCCAGAGTCATAATTTAAATAGTATAAGACAAAATAAACACGGGCGACTCAATCCCGCCCCACAACCCGTCGTTGGACGGGGCCCCGACGCATTAGGGTCCCGTCCAACGATATCGGGCCAATGTATAACAAAATCATAATGGTTTAGTATCCATGGAAAGTTATTCAATTATCCCCCATATTTTATAGAGTCCATAATTTGTTCCGCTTGTATTAAATTAGATACAGTACACTATGTTCGTGTACTTGCTAATATACAGTAGCTTCGCCGTTGAACCCCCCCCCCCCCGCGACTCCAATTGCCTGCATGACACACAACCCGTCGTGTCCCATGAACGTTTCATATCCAATCTAAGTTCTCCGGCGTATACATTTTGTCATATTCTTGTGAAACCCGATGATATATTCCTTTGAAGGGAATAGTAGCCGTCTATGCATCCCATAAACTTTTCATATCCAATCTAAGTTCTCCGGCGTATACATTTTGTCATATTCTTGTGAAACCCGATGATATATTCCGTTGAAGCAAGGATATGGGAGTTCCATGGTTGAAGGGAATAGTAGCCGTCAATACATGCATTGCATAATAAATGAGCAGATACCCCCCCCGCAAGATGTCGAGATTGTATAAAACTCCCCTGCTCCACCATTGTCCACCCCGCTTTATTCACTTCAATGCACTTTGCACGCCCACTCAGCTGTGTACAAAGCATGTGAGCTCGCGGACTTAATACATCTTACCATAAGCTGGCGCAATTATAGTATCGTGTACGGTAGGGCGAATATATAGTGACCAGAGACGATGGTCAGCAGGTCAGTGAGCTATGCAAATAAACTACGGTTCGGTGGGGTAATTAGATGACTGCGCGACGTGTATACACGGCTGTACAGCCATTGCGCGTTGTATAACCGCAGCTAAATTGAAGTTGTCGCATTTTGTCGTCGATGCACTTACAAACACGATGCCAATCGGCAATAGCGATCATTACCATACCATCCGCGTAATATAAATATTGATATTTATCAAAACCTGGGTAGTTTCGCAACGTGTTATATCTAAAATGGTTTCTCGATATATTATTTGTTTTATCTACTCCAATTTATATTCTTACAAATACTTTTACGGCGATAAATCGTTAGTCAATGCTCGGCGTCTTAAACGGGCAATTGACATTGCTGACTTTCCCTTTTCTTCGATCTGGACGACGACCACGGGGCGGGAGCGACTCGGGAATGCCTTATTGTCCTCCGCAAAACGTATATCCTTTGATCGCGACGGTCGGGAAGTCGCCGAATCCTCGGGGTGAGGATATCTCGAGTGGGAACCATTTCGGGGTTTGAAGCTTACCGTATTAATATAATAGATTCGTTAGTTGTTTTATATCACTCATCAATATCAGTGATTGTGTTCAGCTATAGCAAAATAAGTGATAATCTCTGAATATTTCATAAAATCGCTTGTAAATTTTGATATAAAAATCAATCGACATTAATGAAGCCAGTTTTGAGCCTCCAGAACCACGGCGCATCTAATACGCTTAAAGTCATTGTTATTTTGCGCACACAATCACAAAGACGCAAAACTGAGTGCGCACCAACGCGCTGGCAGTTGCGCACATACGCGATGAATGCGTGCTAGCGCTCCCACGGATGTGCTTATTGGCTGTCTTGGCATTCTTCTTCCCAGGGTGTTAGTTTTTACCAGCAATGTCAATCACGTGACTAGAACGTGTGCGCCATAGAGTACTGCACAAATTTGATCGCGTGTGCATTTTGCTTAAACACATGATCTATGGGACGAACGCGTAACAAACTTTTAGTGTTAATTTTTTGCTAACAGCCCGGTCACATGATTGCGCGGGGATTGCGCGTGTTGTCCAAAACTATCATTTGTCAAATACAATGGTAAAACGATCTTATGAGGGATATAATAATAATTAATAATTTTAATATTATTATAAATTTATATGCCACGAGTATAGCCACTAAACAAGGGTTAGGTTTATATGTTATAATGGTATAGTATGCAGTTGGGCCTAGTAATACACAATGTTAATTGTTATGTGATGTAAAGTGTAATTGATTAACTTGGCGCTAGATAAAATTGACAATTTTTCGCTCCATTCCAAATCAAAATACGTGATTTCTGCACCACCTCGACTTCTCTCCGAGTCGTATCGCGACTTGTGACGTTGTGTTAATTAGCCTTTGCACTATCATATCAGTGGCAGCACGGCTAGTATGCTCCCCAGGTAGTTGAGATTAAATACCAGTGACAGTGTGTCACTTTAAAAAAACGGCGAGTGCGTCTGCACTCCCATGCAGGATACTCATACTTCACAACTAGCTTGATGCGTTGACTGAAGTAAGCGAACAAAACTAATTCAATATACTAAATCCTAAAATAACGTACAGTCGTACAAGTTGAAGTAGTACTACTAGTAGACAGAAGTACTAGTACACATTTAATTCCTATTTGAGAATTTTAACAGATATGATCATTAGACAACATTCAATGCTAGTGTTATTTCAGTCATAAATTATTGAAATTCTGATGTGTATTTTTATTGTTCTATTATCTCATTCAATTTACAGGAATCAAGCCGAAAATCAAATCTTTCTACAGAAGATATCAAGATTCTTGCTAATTTTGTCAGCGAAAATTATGATGACATATTTGGGAGAGCAGATCGGCCACAGGTAAGCAGGGAAAACAATGAAATATATATATCACTTTATCAGGGACTACTTTTTAAGCCATGCCTGCACAAAAATTGATTTAAGTTAAAGGAAGTTTATTGGGCATGGAATGTCTTCTACAACATCTGTACATTGGACATTAGATATTTAACTTGTATAATTAAATCAACTTTTATAGAGAAAGGCGCAGGATCACGCGAAGTGATGCAGCTTTTTTTTATTAATTAAATTCAAACATAGAGGAAACTGACTAGAAATATTTGAGTGATTAAAAGTGAGCAAAGAAAAATAGGCTTCGCCGGGAATCGAACCCGAGACCGCCGGATTGCTAGACCGGTGCTCAAACCATCAAGCCACAAAGACTTTGTATGGTGGGCGTTCCCATGAAACCCTTTTCAATGCTCGATTAGTCAGAAGCTATATAAACTGGGCCAATTGATTTAATTATTCTTGGGATTGGCCCAGTTTATATAGCTTCTGACTAATCGAGCATTGAAAAGGGTTTCATGGGAACGCCCACCATACAAAGTCTTTGTGGCTTGATGGTTTGAGCACCGGTCTAGCAATCCGGCGGTCTCGGGTTCGATTCCCGGCGAAGCCTATTTTTCTTTGCTCACTTTTAATCACTCAAATATTTCTAGTCAGTTTCCTCTATGTTTGAATTTCATTTTTATTAATGTTAACATTGTAAGTGTAACATTTGTATATTTTTCTTGACAGAAATACAAGTTTGATAGTGGCTGAATTGCTGGCCTATTGGAAGTTCTGATCCAAGATCATACATCATGTACCTCTCTCTGTTCATCAGGCCCAACTTCCCAGCCCACTTTCTTGGCCCCAATCTTTGGTAAGAATTAAAAATTAAATGTTTTACATTTACATCACAGTCATACATTTAAATGATAACATACATGGATATTTCCATATATTAGATGATGGTACAGACAGCAGAGATTACCTGTGAACAGTCATTGTTGGATATTTCATAATTCATTTTTGTGTTATATGTATCAAGTCAGACCATTTACATTTATTTGCCAAGGGTTACTTTGCAAGCAAGCCTTCATGAAGTGAGCATGCTAGAATTGTTTTGCAAAATTATGTAAATTTATAAGGGCTCTTTTTGGTATTTGGGGGAGCTAAAGAGCCCTTTGTTCCCCTCTCCTCTCCCATATTTCTTCCTGCATTATGCATATTGAATATAATTATGATACCGCATTGGCTTTTGATTTAAATAGAATATCTCCTTTTTTAATTTCTTTTTAAAATTAGAAATGCTGAGATTCTGGGCACATCACATTGATCTGTCATAAAGACCAGTCATCGCACTTGCAGGTCCATCCATCCAGGCACGCATGTATGTTGAACTTCAGAAGGACAGTCTTCGAAAAGGTGTAGAGGTACATTATTAGAGAGACATTTGACACTTTTGTTATTCTAAACTTTTGTATTTTAGTTAATGGGCAATTCCAAGCAAACGCCGTGACGGTCAGAGGGTGTTTCTCACAATGAAAGTCCAAATAACTCATAAAATCTAAATATCTAGAACCAACTTTTGATATGCATCTGTTACCACTATCCTACCAATAATTTACAATAGGAAAGAAAACCAAAATTCCCAATAAATTATGAATTATGAATATCAATATCTGCCGTAACCCCGTGATGGCAAAAAGACATGGGTTTCTTACATGCTAAGAAACTAAGTAAACTCTGTGAACTACCTGAACATTTTGCACTTTTGTCACATTGATTCTTTGTACTAGACATCAAGCTAGAACATCCAAATAAAAATGTAGAAAAAATCCAAAGTTAATAGTAAATATGATATCATAAATGTATCTATGCACTGTAACGCCGTGACCTCTGAATTGTACATGTTATATATATGGGAGATATTAAAGAGATGAATAATATGATATAATTTTAATGTAGTGATCCAGAATCAATAAAGAACTAGATGAATGGGTGATATAACCAAGATGCTATTAAATGATCATCTGCATGACACAAATTTGCAGCACAGCGCCCTCTATTGATCAAAAAATCTTTTAGGACATAATTGAAATTCTTGTCTATTTCAGAAGTTAGTTAATGGAACCATCAAATATTAAAACCAACATACATACTTAAATGTAACAATGAAATATGAGACCTTTGACATCTGACCTTTGACCTTGTTTCTCAAAATAACATACAAATGTTTAATTTTTGGTCTGCACAGTGCATATTTGCAAGTGATTTGTTTCATGTAACATGATTTCAGAGTTAGTAAATGTTCGTTTTTGAATTGGTAATTATCCGAGTGACCTTTGACCTGTGCCCCAAACAGTTTCAGAAAATTGTCTTTTACCTACAGTACTCTTTCTAACATTGATTCTGGAACTTAATTGTGAGAACAAAAAACAACAATATTTTGACCTGTTGACCTATGACCTCCCATGATCCCATTCCCTAATCAGGTCATATACTTCACTGGACGCATACCAGTATTATTATCATGTTATCCTTCCAAGGATTCTCAAACTATCTTGATAATAATATAATTTTTGCATATTTGTTAGCTATGTGACCTTTGACCTTTGACCTTTGACCTCATGGACCAAAATCATATCCAATAATCCGTACCTCTAAATACATGGATTGTACAAAGTTTGAACGAAATCCATCCAACGATTCTTGAGATATTGCAAAAAAAAGAACACTGATGTACAGATGCACATACAGACAGACGGACGTACAACCCATACACATACATGACTCGGGTAACTTTGAGATGGAAACATTATCAACTGACCCTATTCATATAATTATAGCATGAGCAATGCCCAAGCATACCTACAAAAAATATCTTACACTATTTGATTATGTCTACTGTGTTATGTCAATGGGAATCCAGTAGGTAGCGTCACGGCGTTACACAAAACGTAACGCCGTGACCAAATTGATATTGATTATATTAATAAGTGGTAAAAGATAATGCTGCTATTCAGCATGCATATTATAGCCCTATGGGCTAATACAGAGAAAACAAAAAATTATTTCATTCCCATTCATATTTTTCCAGAAATATTAAAAATATCTGTTTTTAGTGTAACGCCGTGACATATTGATGACTGTAAATGAGACAGTCACTGAAGCGGAACGAAGAGCGAAAATGACGAAATCAATGTTTATCTGAAAAACTGAAGCAATGATCCTATCAACACTGAAATAAAATTTTATGAAAACTCCTTTTCGCAGTTCTTTTATGCTTACTATTTAATGGAATGTTTTGTGAAAATAACTGAAAATTAATTTATGCTATATATTAACAATAAAATAATAGTTTACAATTTTTTTTTTCAAAAACAAAATGCATTTTTGGAAAGTTCAATCTTTTAGCTTTCATTTGATACCAAATTTGTTATGGTACAACGAATTTGAAAATTCAGTGGTTATGTCAATGTTTGCTTGGAATTGCCCTAATACAATACACGATTTTATTCTATAAGCTCAGAATTTGTGTCAGATAACAGGATTAAAATGCTATGCTGAACATGTACAAATACATGTTCTCTATTGCCTAGTCCCAGACGTTCATTTAAATGTTTGTTATTAATTTGGCCGTTTATAACGAGGTAAATTTGAAAGTCCTAGTTGAATTTAGTTGAATTTAACAAAGATTATCATTCACTTTATACAACCCTGTTCCTTATTTGCTTTTTCTGTTGTTAAATTTTTTATTTTGTAGCTTGTTTGTTATTTTGTTTAATAATAATTATTTTTAGTTAAACCAATCATTGACAAGTGTCCACAAATTATTTATTCTATAAAAAAAATATTGTGAACTGTAGGAGATTATGATAATGAGCAATTTCTTGGATAATATCCAAGGTCATTAGCAGTTTACTTGATCATTCCATACAGTCTTCCAAGATATGCTAGACTAAAATTAATAAAGCGGCAGGGTGATATCTTTATGAATTGCATAGTTAACATGCAAAATGTTGAGCTCGCTCTTTCCTTTGTCTGCTGATTGCATTTAATGGGCACTATTTTGTTTATTTTTTCTTCATCTGCAGATACTGGCCACTGCTGTGCAACCTCAGGACATAACTGGATGGGATGAGCTTGTAGGGACTCGCTTCACAGTCTGAACATCAGACTAGCCATGCATGTACAACAAACCATCGATACCAGCTTGGTAACTCATCCACTTCAGAGGAAAAGCTAGACCGATGTTAACAAAACAACTTGGAACCACTTCCTTACTCTGGCCTAGCGTTTACTTTCGCCCAGATAACTGTCTCTTTGTTCCAAGCTCTCTTCATGTCAGGTACATTGACTTTTGGCAAAACATCACTACTCTCTTTCTACCTCTCATCCAAAGAACACCTTCGCCTTCTACCTCCTCTTTGACATCGCCATGTGCAGTTACCATCTGACTCACATGGGCATCGACAACCATGGATTGTAAACAGGGCTACAATCCATGCCTCACTCACACACCTGTAATAGGGGAGAATCTGCTTACGGTAAGCTTCTCCACATATTTTGTGAATTTACTTTATCAGTATTTTGGTTACTGTTCTATTCATTCAGCATTGGTTCGGAAAACATTTTGGCTGGGGTCTATGCCTGCTAGATGTATACCAAAAAAGTCTTGAACACGTTGGAAAAAGTATAATTTAAGCATCAATTATTGATGGATCAGTCTTGTGTAAGGTTAGAAAGAGTTCTTGAAAAAGAAATATGGAACCCTTGAATTAAATCCTATGCTTGATTTTGTATCACGAACAGATAAATATATTATCACTGATCATTGCTTTGTCATCATTAATTCTATATGAGCGGTTAACATCATCAGGGTGCCCCTAGTCGACTCTACTGTGCGCCACAAGTGTCTAATGACAGATGTGCTCGCGCTATAAATTTATAGTTATTATTAGTATTATTATATGCTTTTTATAGGCTCATTTACATTGTAATTGTGCAAATTTACATCTGATTTTAATTTTACTTTGACAAATTAATTACTTTACAGATGTGCCGCATGCTCCAAGCAAGCCACAAGTCACTGCCGTTAACGCAACCTCAGTGACCCTCAAGTGGCGACCACCAACAGAAGACGGTGGCTCTCCGATCACTGGCTACGTCGTCCAGAAGAAGGAGCGACTTGCCCTTCGTTGGACGCCGGTGAACTCCACTCCGACCACCGAGGCCATCTTCACGGTCACCGGACTCATGGAGAAGTCTGAGTACGAGTTCAGGGTGGTAACTGAGAACAAGAGAGGATTTGGACAGCCCAGCGAGTCGACCGAGTCTGTGCTGGTCAAGCCTCCATATGGTAAGGCCATAAAATGGACCTTATTTTGCTCACAAAAGTGAGTAATGTGATACAATGCTAATGATAAGTGCTTATGTACAAAAGTACCAAGAAAGAAATATGGAACCCTTGAATTAAATCCTATGCTTGATTTTGTATCACGAACAGATAAATATATTATCACTGATCATTGCTTTGTCATCATTAATTCTATATGAGCGGTTAACATCATCAGGGTGCCCCTAGTCGACTCTACTGTGCGCCACAAGTGTCTAATGACAGATGTGCTCGCGCTATAAATTTATAGTTATTATTAGTATTATTATATGCTTTTTATAGGGTCAATTACATTGTAATTGTGCAAATTTACATCAGATTTTAATTTTACTTTGACAAATTAATTACTTTACAGATGTGCCGCATGCTCCAAGCAAGCCACAAGTCACTGCCGTTAACGCAACCTCAGTGACCCTCAAGTGGCGACCACCAACAGAAGACAGTGGCTCTCCGATCACTGGCTACTTCGTCCAGAAGAAGGAGCGACTTGCCCTTCGCTGGACGCCGGTGAACTCCACTCCAACCACCGAGGCCATCTTCACGGTCACCGGACTCATGGAGAAGTCTGAGTACGTCATATTAAGCGCTATATCAAGCTAATATTATTATTATTGGAAATATATTGCAATTTGTATATAGCGTGTGGTGAATGGGGATTGCCTCATATGCAAGGATGCTTCAGTGACTAATGGTTTTAAACAATTTAAATTTGCATTATTTAAGCTCAGTAGTCCAAATTCTATTTAATATCCCCACTCATCAATCACCCGACTGTTGATATATTCCAGATATTCCTGGTAAACCATCCGCACCCAAGGTCACGGACATCTGCAAGACAACCATCACCCTGCAGTGGAGCCCTCCAGAATCTGACGGAGGCGCGCGCATCACCAACTACATCGTGGAGAAGAAGGAGGCCATGGGATTCCGCTGGATGCCCGCCACGACGCAGAATATCCTCAACCCCGAGTTCACCGTCCAAGACCTGAAGGAAGGAGCTCAGTACGAGTTCAGGGTACTGGCTGAAAACAAGGCTGGTTTTGGTCCACCTAGCGATCCCTCAGTCTCTGTCATTGCCAAAGCAAAATATGGTGAGTTTTTTTGACCTCCTTTGTTATTTTTAGTTAACCCTTGTGGGATCCTGGTGGACTATCCACAAAGTCCGTGGGGATTGTACAATAACGGGAAAAGGTTAAAAGTAGACTGTTATTTGAATTAATCATAAGTTTAGAATAAACAATATAGTCTCTAGTCTACAGATTTGGCAAAAAATGTAGAGGCGTTGAAATAAATAAGAGAGAACAACTGTAATTCATACTTCATAATATGATAATGGTCCTATTTCAATGCAGTAGATTTATAAAGCCTACAGGAACTTTTAGAGCATGTATCAACTTTAAGAAAATTGAGAAATCCAGTAGGGAATAGATTGATTCATCTTACGTTCTTTGTCATTACTCAGGTGTGCCTACCATGCCTGGAGAACCAAGCATCTCAAACATCGGTGCCAAGTCAGTGACAGTGAGCTGGACACCCCCGTCATCAGATGAAGGCAGCCCGATCACAGGTTATATCGTGAAACGCGCCGACCGCTTCTCTACCCGCTGGGTGCCGATCAACACGCAGCCAACCAAGGATACAAGGATGGAGGTAATACCATTCAACGAACACGCCGATTCTCTCGGCACACGGCTGAGTGCACACTAACAATGGCGCGCCTCGTTGAACGATATGAAAGGCAGTACGTGCGATCTATCAAGCACTGGCTCGGTAAAAATTGACAAAAAAGAGAACCTGACATGGTGTCACTCACAGCGCCCTAAAACAAAAACTACACGACCAAATTGACTGTTCTTGGTATCGTTGTTCATTTGAAAAGACACCCTATCCGATGGACACAATACATTTGTTACTATAATTCGGGAAGTGCCCCGTTCCGTTTTTTTTTGGGCCACCCTGTATACAATGCTAATGGCTCGTTCTTAAGTTATGATGATGAACAGGTTCGGATATGTTCCCTATATTCAATACTACTCATTAATTTCTGCAATACCCCTTAACTGGAAAGCAGGAAAGCAGTTATGAGGCATAATTTCATTGAAAATGCTGGAGAACGTTCTGATGAACGATTTGATCTCTTTCTACAAGTTAAAAGAACCACAACATTTTGATATACCATGTTTGTTAAAGAGCATTGCTCACCAATTTCTGATTTAAATCAGCAACATGTGATTATTACTTGTTCATTTACATTTCAGTTGTGTGGTATACTTACTGAAACATTCTGTAATACATGTATTGATACATTCTGTATATATATTTCTTCGCACGGAGTAAAATTATATTAAAGGGGACCACCGGGCAAATAACAACACATTACTACATGTTTTGGTACCGTTTTGTGATATCAAATAGATACCTAACATTTTGCAAAGGGTTGAGTAGTTCATAAACAAAGCAATTCATTTCCACCACTTACGGAACCACTACTATTTCCTGGTTCCTGGTTTGCGAGTGCGCCAATTCTACTCACGCGTACGTTTGTAGGCAATATAATTCCGAGCGATTCGCTTGCTGCACCCGCGGTAGTCTACACAATTCAGACCGCATAAACGCATGCTTTAGAATGGTGATGCGGTTTCCATTTTTTTTCTTTTTTCTGCAAACATATGTTTGTGAACTTGTTGATGGAATGGAATACTAAAGATGTTACCTTTCTATTATACAAATATTAGTTTTGGGTGGTGGTACCCTTTAATAAGAGAAATGTCTTTTGAAATTACTACTCCAAAACATAGATCAGAGTGAGTGAAATATTCATTCATTATCCTATTAACTATCAACCATTCATTCAGGTCTTTCCAAAAAGAGATCACTGTTATGGTACACATTTAAGAAAAAGATGAGTAATTGTTTGTAAATATGAATGTTGCAACAGTTACACATTGGGGACGATTTTACTCCTATCTTAAATACAAATTTGTTTGTTGAGATTATCCTATGAAGAAATTTGTATTGAAAGTTCCTTAAAGGGTACCACCACCCAAAAATCATATTCTTATTAAAGATTTATAGGTAACATCTGGAGTATTCCATTACATCAACAAGTTCACAAAAATATGTTTCCAGACGAAAAAAAAATACTTGGAAACGCATCACCATTCTAAAGCATGCGTTCATGCGGTCTGAATTACGCAGACTGCTATGTGTGCGGTGAATTGCAACGTGTGCAGAGCGAATGAATCGCCCGGGAATCTATCGTTTACAAACGTGCGCGTGAATAGCTGCATTAGCGCACTCGCAAATGGTTGGCCCGTATGGAACCAGTAAATAGCAGTGGTTCTGTAAGTGGTGGAAATTAATTGCTTTGTTTATGAATTACACAACCCCTTGCAAAATGTTGGGTATCTATTTGATATCACAAAACGGTACCAAAACATATAATGAATAGCTGCATTAGCGCACTCGCAAATGGTTGGCCCGTATGGAACCAGTAAATAGCAGTGGTTCCGTAAGTGGTGGAAATTAATTGCTTTGTTTATGAATTACACAACCCCTTGCAAAATGTTGGGTATCTATTTGATATCACAAAACGGTACCAAAACATATAATAATGTGTTGTTCTTTGCCTGGTGGTCCCCTTTAAGCTGTTATCAATGGATGATTTGTAAATCAATGAAAACCGAGTGTTCCAAGTGATTTGCCCATCTAAATTTCCCTCTATATCTTCATGAGAAATTTGTTTGAAAATGGTGTAATTGTTTTGAGAGATATATACAATGCTAATGGCTCGTTCTTAAGTTATGATGAACAGGTTCGGATAAGTTCCCTATATTCAATACTACTCATTAATTTCTGCAATACCCCTAAACTGGAAAGCAGTTATGAGGCATAATTTCATTGAAAATGCTGGAGAACGTTCTGATGAACGATTTGATCTCTTTCTACAAGTTAAAAGAACCACAAAATTTTGATATACCATGTTTGTTAAAGAGCATTGCTCACCAATTTCTGATTTAAATCGGGAACATGTGATTATTACTTGTTCATTTACATTTCAGTTGTGTGGTATACTTACTGAAACAGTCTGTAATACATGTATTGATACATTCTGTAATACATGTATTAATACACTCTGTAATACATGTATTACATTAATTTTAGATAGCCACTTGTCTATAAGTAAAGAAGTCGATTATTAGTCTTTTGCGTTGAGATATTTAAAGCATTTTGTTGGTGAAGGAAGCTGGGAGTTTTGCAAGTACATGTAGTTTTAATATGAGAGAGTGCAGGCAATCATACAAAATAATCCCACTTAATAACCAAATAAATCAAGTAAATTTTGGTTAAGATAAAAACTCTTTATGTCTTGATTTGTAACTTAGACTTTGGGAAAAAGGGGATTTATTCCTTTTCTCGAACATTTCTGAGTGAAATCTTACAGACCAACAAATTAGAAAACGACTGTCATAATAGGTACATTTGTACTCAGCGATGGATTCCCCTTTAACCCATTGAGAACGAAGACCACATTATATTTATTCCTAAAAGGAAATAAATCTCTATTGTATCATCAAATTGGCAATAGAAGAAACTTGATGTTTTGTGTAGACAAAATAAAATATGCACATTTGGCAATCCTTTCCAATCTAAAACGTTGCCAATTTGCACCTAAAATAATGATCTTCAATCTGTTTATGTTGCCAATTTGAGAATTCTCAGATTATTTTGCCTAAAATAATTCCTACAATGTATGAGCCGTCGCAACATTTAACTGTGACAAATGAGGGCTCATATTTTGCAGTATACTTTTCTCTTTCTTTTGGTACATAATTCAGAACCCTTTTGTGATGTTTTTGTCAGTTACCCAGTTGTGCGCGTTCTGTCCAATTAGATTTGCACATTTTTGAACGCGAGATCTGTGGATTATAATTGGCTGCGTCTCTTTCCGCGGTAGGGTTCTGGTATATGCTAGCTTGTGAAGGTCCAGATCACATTGTTAGCCACAGTATACTTGCTAGTGCACTTAAATTATCTTTATTATTATCTTGACTTATTGATTATTTGATACATTACTCTGAATTATTCTATTTTGATATTCTCTAAAAAGTTATTATATTTGATTTTCTATTACACTTTCTTACTATTACGCTGAATTATTTATTCAAATTATATACTATGTTACTATTGAAATATGAATTTAAATAATTGCATTCTAATGTCACCTAGGAACTGGCAGATTACAATGTACTTGATATCGCACTTAAATTATTATTACTATTATCTGGAGCTATTATTAGATATATATATTATATTATATTTTACTTTCCATTACACTTACTTACTATTACACTGAATTATTTATCCAAATTATATACTATGTTGAAATATGATTCTCAATAATTTAATTTTAATGTTGTTCATTATACTATTTTACTGCCCTGCGCTGGCAATTATATGCCAGTGTCCTGGGTTATGTATTTCTTTTTATTTTGTTGACGAATTTTGACTAATAAAGTGATGATTTTAAAAACCTATAAGGTTCTTGATAATGTTTTTTAATTAGGTGCTCTCTATTCAAGCTGTGCTTTTAGAGATGTTCACCTCCAATTATATTGTTTTGTTAATGTTTGTTACTGAAAATATTTGGAAATATATGTTGTATTGAACTTGAACTTGAACTAAATGCCAAGTGTAGGCCTACTTATTGTTCTCCCTGTCATGATCGAAGGGGAAATATGAGATGCATTGTCACTATAGAGGGAAATATTTATTTATTTATTTATTTTGGTATACATTTCAAACTGATCAGCAGCAGTGCTGAAAGGATCAGTGTACATTGAACTTCAAAACATACATACTATAAATAATACAATATAATTGAAATATAAACATGCATTATTGTCACTAAGAGGGGAAATATGAACTTATAATTCCCCTTTGTCACTTTTCACTAAGAGGGGAAATATGAACTTATTATTCCCCTTAAGCCTGGCGCAGACAGAGCCGACTCGACCCGATCCGACTGGTTTTAATCAGGCTAGAGTTGGGCCCGGTCGGTCGGAGCAGATTTATCGTGTTGAATCGGCCCCAACTGGCATCCGACTGTCTCTCGACTGGCAAAATATGTGTCGCGAGGCACTGAAAACTGAGCCGATCGGAATGACAACCAGTCGAGTCGGCTCTGTCTGCACGGGCATTATGGTCACTTTTCACTAAGAGGGGAAATATGAACTTATTATTCCCCTTAAGCCTGGCGCAGACAGAGCCGACTCGACCCGATCCGACTGGTTTTAATCAGGCTAGAGTTGGGCCCGGTCGGTCGGAGCAGATTTATCGTGTTGAATCGGCCCCAACTGGCATCCGACTGTCTCTCGACTGGCAAAATATGTGTCGCGAGGCACTGAAAACTGAGCCGATCGGAATGACAACCAGTCGAGTCGGCTCTGTCTGCGCCGGGCATTATGGTCACTTTTCACTAAGAGGGGAAATATGAACTTATTATTCCCCTTATGGTCACTTTTCACTAAGAGGGGAAATATGAAATTATTCTCAAGTTCAACTGTTCAAGTTCAGTTTATTTCACATCACATTAAAAATACATCAAAATATACATCAAAATATATATACATAGGGAACAGTATAGAAAACAGTATTCAAGAGTATAAACAAACATCTAAAACATCTACACACAGCTATACAAGGACATGATAAAATCATAATAATAAGCCGTAGAGGATGTGAGGGAAAGGCAAAGGCCATTGGCCTGTCAAGGCCTTTTCCCTTTTTTAAACTACAACTTATTGAAATAAATATCAAAATTAATTACAAAAACACACGTAAAAAGCAGACGTTTAAATTATGGATCTATTGTAATAACGTATAATTCAATAATCCTTTATACTTCCTTTTAAAATTACCTAGAGTTGGACACTGTTCGAGTTCATCAGGCAAATCATTCCACACTATCGCACCTTGATAACTAATAATTGATCTAGAAAATTTATATTTACAGAACGGAGTATATATTTTATGTGAGTTCCTTGTTTTATACACATTTACTGTACATCCCTATTATATTTAAAATATCCATCAAAAAGGGGAGGTAATAATTTTTTGAAATATGAATACATAAAACATGCAGTCTGCAATTTATTTATGTCATATACATTTAATATTTTCAATTTCAAAAATAAATCATGTGTATGTGCTAAATAATGTGATTTAGTAATCGCACGGACAGCCCTTTTCTGTAATAAAAACAATCTATTCAATAAATAAAATGAGCAATTGCCCCATACAATATTACAATAACTTAAATGTGATAAAACCATACTATTATATATATTCACTAAAATTCGCAAAGGCAAAATATATTTCAAATTATTTAATACTCCAACTATTCTCGAAATATTTAAAGAAATATAACTAATATGCTCATTCCAACTTAATTTTTCATCTATAAATACACCAAGAAATTTAGTACATTTTACTTGCTTTATTACAACCCCATTTAATTGAATATTTATCAAATCTTCATTAATATCTAAATGATGTGGTCTAAATATTATATAACATGTTTTACTGTAATTAATTTGGAGTCTATTAGCTATAAACCATGATTGCACTTTACCCATTTCTACATTAATTACATCATTTAAATGTTCTAAATCTTTACCCGACACATATAGGCTAGTATCATCAGCAAACAAAAGTACAGATAAAACATCACTTACATATTGCAAATCATTAACATAAAGCAAAAACAAAAGAGGTCCCAGGTTAGATCCCTGAGGTACACCAACAGAAATATTTCTATACTGTGAATTATGACCATCTATACATACATACTGTGTCCTATTACTTAAATAACTTTGAAACCATTTTAATGCGATACCTCTTATTCCGTAAAAATTAAGTTTTTGTAATAAAATAGAATGATCAATACAATCAAATGCCTTTGACAAATCTAAAAAAAGTCCTATAACTGTTTCTTTTTGCTCAAAGGCTTTGGCAAGTTTATCTGTAAAATCAATGAGGGCATGATTAGTACTATATCCTTTTCTAAATCCAAATTGTTTACTGTATAAAATATTGTGTTTATCAACAAAATGTATCAATTTATTGTATACAATCCTGCTAGTAAGGTCTTCATGTACAGATAGGCCGGTTCTCTTCAGATTTCTCTTCACTTTCATGATTTCGATTTTTTTTCTTGTAGGAGCACAGCTTGATGAGAAAGGGTCTCGGCTTAGATGTCTTGTTTCCACTTCCAGGACCCGAGACACGAGGCTTCCCCGATCTATGGCTGCTTTCGATGTCATCTGGCGAGAGTGAGCAGGGAAGGTTTGAATTGAGCGCTTGGATGACAGCTCGGTCAGTGTTTTCTCCGACCGCTTCTGGAACCCCATACAGCCTGATGGAGTTCCGTCGATTATATTGTTCTGCATCATGTAACGTGTTCTGCATGGCATCGATGTGGTCTTTCATCTCGCCGACTGATTTTGACAAGGCTTTCACTTCTTGGGCTTTCTCATCTAGTGAGTTCTGCATGGTTAGTAGAATTCCATCATGATTTTCAAGTCTATTTTCGGTTTCTAAGATGCGTTTAGAGAGATGTTCCTTCACTTCAACGATTGTGTTTGCGACAATCTTTGCTACACAATTCTGTAGTAGATTTGTGAAGTCAGTATCCTGTAGTAGTTGTTTTATAAAACCCCGAGAAATCAGACTGCGCACAGTTCAAGCTTGGTTTTGACTTGTCTGATTTCTTTTGGCTTGAGGGTTGTTTTTTTGAAGACTTTTCCCCTTTAATCTTCTGGCTTGTGGATGCAGATGCAGTTCGTGTTGATGTTCTTGTGTTTGCACTTGCAGGTGTATTCATGATTTCAGTTTCAACATCGTAAGAATCGTCAAGATTTGTTGTCACATTAACAGTGTCGGCCATGATGATCAATATTAAAAGTTTATTCAAATGCAAACGGACGTAAATTCATATCATACGAGTCAACTGAAAAAACATGCACTTTGCGTGATCAACGTATTGTATTGCATATACATGTACGTACTAACTCACGATGTAGTGTGTGGGACTACGTAGGTCGGCTGTAGTCGGTGTCATTATTCAGTTCATTATTCAGCTTAAAAATCAAGATTCATGATATTCGTTACCGTAGATGCTCCAACCAAGCTAACTCATAACTCCTTGCTCCAACCAGGCCATTGAAGATGGTGTTAAGACGTTGTTTAGAGCATTTCCTTGATGATATATAAACATTCCCCTTAAAGATAGTGCTTGGTTTTCCTTAAGGGGAAATATAAACATTATTCCCCTTAACGATCGGCCTAGTGCTTGGTTTTCCTTAAGGGGAAATATAAACTTTCCCCTTAACGTCTTCCTAGTGCTTGGTTTTCCTTAAGGGGAATTTTTCAAGCAACCAAAATAATTATGTTTGTTATGTTCATTCTGAATCTCAAACAAATATTTCAGAATTGTGCATATAATCAAATAGTATCTAATTCATGAAGAACATATGGAAATATGATGGTTAATTGTCTTAAATCAGCAAATTTCTTAAATTCCCCCTAAGGTCGATTTTTATAGCATTCGCCCTAAGGATGGTTCTAACGTTATTATTATTATTATTATTATTATTATTATTATTATTATTATTATTATGACGTATTATTCAGTGACAAGTGAATGTAATTTTGTATTAACTAGACAGCCATGACATTTAATCACATGTGTATGCAGACGATAAGAAAGGACACAGCAAAACATTGACAAATCAAGATTTGTGTTGCGGCTTCATAATGTTGAATTTCTGAATATGGGAGCTTTTGAGTAACAAACCTTAAAAATAATTTTCATTAATTATTTCATTTACCAAATATTTGAACCTTGATTGACCTCTTCTCACGTATATTATATTCTTTTGTATTGAGATTAAAGAACTTTTGGAATTATATAACAAATAGCCGACCATAATTTTAAGTTAACACTAAATCTTTGTGAAACAAGAATTTATTTTATCATTATTGCAAATTTTGAGAATATTATTATGATCATCATAATTACGACAAAGTATCAGCCAAAATCATTACAAAGGCGTCCAGTTTAACAATGTCACTGCTTCTAAAGAGGAAAACAAATATGTATTTATAATCATATTATTGATAAAAAGATCTAATTCAATTACCATTTCACGTGATAACTTGTGAACGTATACAGTATATATCGCAACACTATTTATAATTATTTAAGAATGTGTGATTATACAGTTCACAATCATTTGAATTTCGTCAATTATATGTCACAGGTCGTTACTGTTGTCTGGTATATGTGTGGTGCGGTGTAAAGGCTGTTCATGTACGTTAAAAAAAAAAAAACATGGAAAGTTTGATTACAAATTTCATAGTTAATTTGTTCATCATTCTAGAATGATAATTACGGTGAAATAAATCGAAATTTGAATGTTCAATATCAGTGGGTCTTCAAGCTTGGCTTGTTTATTTGTTTGTTCGTTTGTTTTGTTTGTTTACCATCTGAGATAAACTGTTAAAGGGATCTTTGTTGACGTGTGCAAATGATAAAATGTGAATGTTTGTGATCTGATATCAGGCCCATAGCCAGGGGAATGCGGTCTCGAGTCCACTTTTTTGTTTCGGTCTCGGCCATCTAAACCAGTGTTGCCCCACCCCACCCCCCCCCACCCCACCCCCCCCCCCCCCCCACCCCCCCCCCCCCCCCCCACCACCACCCGCTTCCCCAATAAACCCGTGGTCTTGGTCTCGGCCTCGATTTTTTTGGGGGGCGACAAGCACAAAATATAGGGTCTTTGGAGCTACAAAAACCCTGAAACGGGAGTTAAGGGGTCTAAGGAGCAGACTAAAACTACAAAATACATGGACTTGGAGCTACCAAAGACCTACGGAAACCCTCAAATGGTGGTCCAAGGAGCTGACTAGAAGAAGAATAATGGACTTGGCGCTACTCGCCTACCTAGCCAAGTCATTCCGTGGTCTATGGAGCGGCAATTTGTGAAAATCTTGAGAGCGGCAATCGGGTGTGAAAACGGGGGTCTTGTAAGCGGCACATACCCGTCTTAGTTTTAGTTTTGGTAGAGAGGGCGCTGCACATCACCATTTTTTTGTGAGATAATGAAAAACTGAGTGTCGAATTTGAGAGAACATGCAATTTTAATGGCAGAATAAACTTTATTTGTTCAAAATCGGTCCAGAAACGGCTGAAATATCAATAAATATATTTGATCTTATAATTATTTGGGGCCCAAATAATTTGATGATTTTTTCAAAAAAATAAAAGAAATGCTTACACTTTTTCAAAAATTTTCAAAAGCATTTTTAAAATAGTTGTTGATGATCTATCTACTTAATCATTATTTCAATAGAACATCACATGCATTATTTTGTATGAAAAATGGTTAAAACCAATGCCTTTTTATAAGCGCCCTCTTGTGTTTTAATGGCTCTCTTTTTAATGATAACAGGCTTTTTACTTAGTCGTTTGTAATTTTGTATACCTTTCGAGCATGGTGGAGTAATAACTATTAGTTTATAATGTTACTGTCCAGGTTTGGTTACTAAAATTCAGCCTTACCAAAACTATACTACCCCTTTAAGCGAACATGCCAGCCTTTGGCACTCCTTTAATGAGCGAAAATGCAAAGTGAAATTCTCTTACTCATTGCTGCACTGACTTTGTACACAGTAATAATTATCCACTAGATAAGTATGAAACTGAACTCTTAAATCAAGCATATCTTTACAACGAGGAGAAAAAAAAAAAAAACAAACCTAGAGCTGTTCCGTGCTTCTATTGGAAATGCAAATACAGTGAGGCATGTGAGAACCGCTAGAATTCCAAGTATTGGTTTTGAGGATTTCGACAAATAGGGATAGTACAGTTTTGGTCAAACAGAGTCACGAAGTTTTATCTGGGGCATTCTATTCTTTGTTAAGGTTTTTTTTGTCAATTCATTACACCCATAACTTACTAACAGTAACACTGCCACCCCCCCCCCCCCCCCCTCCCCCCAACAACAAAAAAACTCTCACTTTCTCTCTCTCACTGCCTGCATGGTGCCCATTATTATTATTATTATTTATAGGTTATAATAATAATAATAATAATATCCAATTTTTATATAGCGCTGATCACGATTGATAATCATCTCTAAGCGCTTTACAATTTTATTATTACCCCCCGGTCATAGGATACAATGCGAACCAGCACACATTATATATCGAGTGATTGAATGAGTTACTGAATGTTGACGACCTTATTTAACTAACAATATGATAAGCATACAAACAGAGAATCCATTAATTAAACCAAATGTGTTACCACAGGACAGATACAAAACATAACGAGTTGAAAAAACACAACATACAACATTATCTCACTCAAAGATCTGGAGACGGGTAAATTGCTAGTGTTATCATTAAAAACTAACACAAGTTCAAGGATGCTTGAATGGTAGTAAACATGTATACACGGTTAGGTTACGGGCTATTTTTAATTTGTTTTAAACACAAGAGGGCGCTCTCCAGACACCTCAAGTTTCAACCATCATTTAAATCATCAAGATAATATGAATGTGATGTTTGTTAAAATAGTTATCAATTATAGAGAGATCATCCAAAACAATTTTACGACCAATTTGTATAGATTTTCAAAAATGTGTAGCATTTTAAAAATATTGTTTTTAATTAATAAATAAAGTTGGTCCCCCACAGCTGTTTTTGAACCGATTTTGTTCAAATAAATTTGATTCTGTAAATAAAATTGTGTACTCTTTCAATAATTGTTACACTTAGTTTTTCATTAACTCACACACAAAATCATTTCTTGAAGCGCCCTCTATACCAAAACTGAACAAACCTTTTAATAAAACTGTAAATCGCACGCGTCGCTGATTTTGTTAACAATAATGAACATGGATGACAGTCATTCAGAGGCGGATCTAGCTTTTTGCTAAGGGGGGGGGGGGGGGTTGACCCAATGACGATGCAGATACTGTGTGGGTCTGGACACATGATGGCGTTTTTCTATGCACATCACATTTTCACTTGGTAGCCCAAGGGGGGGGGGGGGGGGTTTAAACCCCCTTAACTCCCCCCCCCCCCCCCTCCGTAGATCCGCCACTGTATGCAAACGACCCTTTTACTGCCATCATGTCATCATGTCATGATGGTAAATAATCAATCATGCATTTGATGTTCATGCATATAATACATTTTTAAAATTTTATATTTGGTATTTTTTATAAGTGGAAATAAATTGATATTGAAATTGAAATTGAAATTTCGAATTTCACAGATCAAAATACGCAAAATCGTTCAATGTTTCAGTTTAGTTTCATAAAAAGGGGATTATAGGTAGTACAGTTTGGGTAAGGCTGAGCTTTAGTAACCAAAACCTGCACAATAACACTACAAACTAATAGATGTAACTCCACCATGCTCGAAAGGTATAGAAAATTACAAACGACTAATTAAAAAGCCTGTTATCATTCAAAAAGAGCTATTAAAACACAAAAGGGCGCTCTCTAAAAAAACATGGGTTTCAACCATTTTTCATACAAAATTAAGCATGTGATGTTTTGTTCAAATAATGATTAGATAGAGAGATCATCAACAACTATTTAAAAACCTCTTTTGAAAAAAGTGTAGGCATTTTTTACATTAAAAAAGAAATCACCGAATAAATCTGGGCCCCAGATTTATTACGATCGGATATATTTATTGATATTTCAGCCGTTTCTGAACCGATTTTGATCAAATAAAGTATATTCTGCCTCTAAAATTGTATGCTCTTTTAATTTTACACTCAGTTTTTCATTACCTCACAACAAAATTATTTTGTGCAGCGCCCTCTTTACCAAAACTGAACTACCCCTTTAATAATTGATTCCGTAGTTTACCGTGTACCGCGCATTAATTTTGCGCGATTCCAGGAAGTATGGTGTGTTGTGTAATGCGATTCTGTATCCGAGCGAAGCATTCATGGACTCATTTCCTTCTTAGAGTAATTTGATAGTACCGGAATTAAGAAACACAACAGGTATCAGTTTCAACACTATAGCTGTAGCAGTATCGAATGGATTATAAATTATTCAAAAGTATATCATATACATGTAAAGGAAGGTATTACATAGAAATAGACGTTTTGACAATTGAAGAATAATATGATATAACAAATGATGCATGCATAAAAAGTGTGTATAATATAAATAACAAATCGAATGGATTATAAATTATTCAAAAGTATATCATATACATGTAAAGGAAGGTATTACATAGAAATAGACGTTTTGACAATTGAAGAATAATATGATATAACAAATGATGCATGCATAAAAAGTGTGTATAATATAAATAACAAATTTTGGTAAAATGTGATATCAATATTTTCATTATTTCGGTTGAGGCAACAAAAAAGGAAGGAATGTATCATACAATTCGGACCATATACTAGACAGAAAACTGAATTAAACAGAGGAAATGGCCCGTATTCACAAAGGGGGTTTGACTACAAACCATGGTTTAAACCATGGTTTACATCTATGGAATGCCAATTGTAAACTGATGGAGAGAGAATGTAAATTCCCTACTTGTTAACAATGTTGATGGTACACATTATCTCTCCATCAGTTTACAAATGGCATTCCATAGATGTAAACCACGGTTTGAAATATGGTTTGTACAAACATCTATGTGAATACGGGCCATTAGGTTTGTACATTATTAATTAATTATATACCTTGTTGCAATTAGGAGAAATCAGTGACTGAGGTGTGTGGAGAGATGATTTATCATGCCAAAGTGTAGACATTCCAAATTCATTCAGTTATTGTGTTTCACGTAATATGTACAATATGATACAGTATATGGTAAACTGTTGTCATATATTCTGTTAAAATTCAGAATATGAGGTAAATCTTGGGCTAATATAGCCTGGCAAGTGGCAATAAATACATTCCAATAAGCTGTCTTACGCAGGCCTGGTCTTACGTATAGGTGCAATTAAGGCAAACACAAGTATCATCGAAGTATCATCATTGCATTTGTCCAAGATCGAGCGTATAGTTAAAATATTTGGGTTGCCTACTACCAGTGCGAATCGTTAAAGTGGCGCGTATTTAAGTACATACCTACGTGTACATATTTTAATCGAGCGTACCAGCATTTAGTATTACTATTACTGAGCATAAATATATTGGCACCCGCATAATTATATATACAATATGATACGCCGTGTCGCACCAATTCGGGGCAGATGCACTGACACGTGAACGCTGTATTCAAAGGATGCTCTGACGAATATGATCTTTTGTCTCCACAAAAGTACTGTGCCATTGTACTTGAAAAATACCCACACAGAGACAGCCAGTTCTACTTTGCATTATATACCAATCATAACGGAACATTACGTTGCACTGTATTATATGATCATAATCATGATTTGAATGGATACAACCTATAAATTGCACCATGTCGTGTTTCCGGGTGCGTTGCAGACGGAGAATTGTCTTTATTCTTATTATCGCTCCATTGGCACCTTTCTTGTTTCATTATTTGATAAGTAGCAGGAATGAACATGACTATGATGTATGTGATTTGGCTCACCGTCGCCCGGATGGCATAAGCCACGAACATAGTGAGGGAAATAATGTTGAAGGCGATGAGACACGGAAACAGGAGAAGGGACCAGTGCAGAATTGGCGAGTAGACATTCCCGAATACTTTCAGTCATGTCACTTTAACCCAAAACCTTGTAAGTGGATGGAAGAAAGTGGTTGGCATCCTACATTTGATAAACATAATTATGGATACGTTATAAATCCTGCGGATAAATGCGACTGGGGTCATAATCGTGCACGGAGCCAAAACACCACCGTGCTTATCCTGGTGTCTTCGGGCCTGGCTAACATCGAGCGACGTGAGACCGTTCGCAAGACATGGCTCGGTTGGAGCATCAAGAAGAAACTGCCAACCAGAACTCTGTTCCTCCTCGGGTCGTCCCCGGACCAGGGGGTGATGGACGCTGTCCGCCGGGAGGCAGAGGAGCACGGGGACATCGTCCAGGAGGACTTCATCGACGCCTACTACAACCTGACGCTCAAGACCCTCATGGCCCTCAAGTGGGCTGCCACCTTCTGCAAGGACGCCAACTACGTCATGAAGATGGACGACGACGGAGTGCTCAACGTCGAGGCCCTGGTCAAAGACCTGACATCAGCCGCAGCTGAGTTCCGGAGGGATTACCTAGCAGGAATGGACACTATAGATAAGGGAATGGTCAATAGGACGCCCAAAAGCAAGTGGTGCATCCCAAGGAGTCTATATTCTCTAGACGCTTACCCCATGTTTCCGCGTGGTGCCGGGTACGTCTTCTCCATCGATGTTGCGGGAAAGCTGTACCATGCTTCCAAAGATATGTACAAATATCCGCTTGATGACGTCTTCGTGGGGCTCATGTTGAACAAGGTTGGCATAAAGATGCGATATCGGAATTCACTCAACGTAATAAACACACAATTCAATTTAGAACCATTTGTTAAAACAGAAGCGTCCCTCCTTGCGCTTCGAAAGGGATATCTGATATGGGACGTATCTCCCAAGACGGCAGAAATTGTGTGGAATGCTACAATAAGCAACAAGTGGCCATATCTGGAGGGGAAAAGTACTTGTGATATTAAATGTGTGGAAGCAGCTGAATATTTACCGTAACGGTAAAGAACGCCTTACGAAACAACGTATTGTGTTGTTAGGAAAACACTGAATGTGTGATATTTGAAAATGGCACATGGATCTTAAAGTGGCCGGGGAAACCAAACGCATGTAATCTTCTGTTCATCTGTATTAGTGTACACATGAACTATTTGTAAACCATTTAACCCAAACATATTTGTGCATATTTTAAAACATTTTAGTAATTATTTGTCTCCATATTGCTAAGCCCCACCTCTGAAAACCTCTCCAGAGTTAAATTCTATTGTTGACTGGTTGTGACATCATCAGTCATTTACTACTCAGTTACAAAGAAGTGGCCTTCACCCAAGCTGAGAGCATAATCACAATAACATCACACGGTTGAATACAACACCTTCCATTTCAATAGCAGTTGCTATGTCAGAAGAAAAGCACTGTCTAAGCTATTGTATGGAGGCATGCAGGGCATGCTTTTGTGTGCATGAATTCTTTTTGTACTTTCATCTTTTGTTAATCTCATGGTAAAATAGCTGACCAGTGATTGACAGATGATTTCACAACCAGTCAATAATAGAATTCACTCTGGAGGTTTTTTTTAGGAGGTGGGGCTTAGCAACATGAAGAAAAATAAATGATAAAATGGTTACAAATATACAAAACATATTTAGGTCAAACAGTTTACAAATATTGAATGTGTACACTAATACAGATGAACAGAAGTCAACATGCATTTGGTTTTATTTATTAGTAACATTGTCCAAATCCTCAAAACTTACTTGGAACTCTAATGGTTCTGTCATACGTTATCATATTCATATTAACAATAAAATCACGTGACAGGTTTCGGTTTTTCAAATGTCCATTTTGTTCAAAAGATATTTACGATTGAATCGTTCAGATATGAAATTGTCTACGGGATAATTTCATGCCGTGTACAAAGTAAGTACAATGCGTTAATGAATAGCACTTTGCATTTCTGCTCATATCTCAGCCAAAAAAACATCCAATTAACGTTGAAATGTTCACACATTACTTTGTGGACATATCAGATCAGTCCAATACACATTTTATTAATCACTCATCACTTTTTGCACTTGCCAACAAAGTTACTAAATCCATTAAGGACATTTTTTTTTTTTTTTTTTTTTTGAAGATCGGCTTAAAATTAGTTGAAATATTCACAAATATATCAGTTGAAAAAAAGGTGGATGGAACCTATTATTCGATTTTTAAAAAAAGTATGCATTTGTAAGAACAAGACAAACCAACGTGAATGGTAGTTTGATTTTATAAACTCTAAGATCATATACAAATTTGATTTTATAAACTCTAAGATCATATACAAATATGTGGACAATAAATGGATGGAACAATCATGCATGTAATAGCTGCCTATTAATACCAAGTCTATTCCGATATACTACGCCCCTTATTTAATTTCCCTTGACTATATGGTTCTCATGCATGTTGTATGTAGGGGCCAACATCATTATGTCAAATACGTCCTTGAGCATGTTGAGACTCGATGTATAGCTCCATAAAGGCTCTCGATGTATTATGATAATAACATTGATTACTAGTATGTTGCTAGCCTCGATACAAGACGTTGTGTCTGCATGCCTGGCAAAGTTATTATTGCGTCCTGTTATACCCGATAGTCTCACTTTATATTCAAAGGCGTAACACATTGTATTAACATCATTTTCTTGGGCGTATAGGAGCACAACTTTCTCAGGGGGCTGATGTCTTTTGCCCGAATAATTATCCTTCTCATTTTTCACCTGACAATCAACAAAATTTAATAAAGAGGGAAAAACGGGTCTTCGCCTCTTTGATGCCCGAAAACTATGTTTTTTTAATGATTAAGTTCGAAAATAATATAATTTTTCCGAATATGGGACGAGTTTTGCCCAGAAAAATACGTTGTTTTGCTCTAAATGTCATGCGTTTGCCCGCATGTATCATGACTTTGCCCGAATGTGACACCGGTTTGCCCGAATATTACATAGTTTTGCTCGAATATGACATGATTTTGGCCGATTATAACATTGATTTGCCCGAATGTGACATGTTTTGCCCGAATTTAAGGTGCATTTTGCCCGAATATGGCCGTTTTCATAACTCCAGGTGGATGCAGCCCCCTGCCTCCTATACGCCTATGATACAGTTTCATAGAATTAATATCTGAAATAACATAGACATAATACTAGAGGAATGAATTACGAACTTGAGATATAGTCATTTGAGAACATTTTTCAAGCAAACTTGTAATTCACCCCATTCAAATTCTTTGATTGCATCATCATTCTATCCTGTGTATTTCATATTGCGATCGTTATGCACCAATCTTTGCTTTAAATATAATTTTCTTTTCTGACTAGTTAATTTACTTTTCCATTACATTTGAATCCGAATATTATTATTCTATTGAAATCACATATGTTTGCTTGTATAGTGTTTATTGTTGGTGGTAAATGTGAGATTTCGTGTTACATTTCATGTTTGTCGTGCTTAATTTGTTACTTATGCTTACATTGTTAAGATTTCTAAGACTTGAGGTATTTTTCCTTGTGATTTAACTTTACTGTAATGTTATGTTCTGTATTGTTCTATATCGTTCTGTATAGTAGGGTTTTTTTCCATTCCATAGTCAGTTTTCATATTTATCTAATAGGTAAACATAATTGAAACTATTGTTTATTGTACATTTTAATCACTATCATCAAGGTGCCCTTACTCGACAAGCTTTATGATTCCTATGGTTGCTACTCGTTACATTGTAACTGTACACATTTTTATTTGATTTGTATTTGAAATAAATAAACATTGAAAAGGACTGCTATTAGAATGACACACGAATTTCCTAATTTAGCTGTTAAAATGTATGACTATACCCTTGAACATTATTTATTATTATTTATGTCCGATTTATTTAAACAGGGTAGCCATTTCAGTATCAAATACTGCTCTACCAAGTGGCCCTGTATACAGATAAAAACATACAATCATGATATGGGTAAAAGTAAAACATGACTAAGATATAAGTTACATATAAAAACAGAGTTCAGTACGAAAAACAATTTACAAACAACATGAATATAGAATGAAATTGTAAATATAGCAAGTTAAGTACAGAAAGGAAGAAAAAAAGAAAACAAATCTATCTACATAATATATGTATACAATTTCACAAACAAAATCACTACAAAAATAAGTGTAAAGTATACATTCAAACTAACAAGAATTAGAATATGCACATAAAATATGTAAAATCAGCTTAGAAGAAAAGTAATTTAAATTGCGATAGATAAGCCGAGAGATTTTAGCTCCTTTTATTAAATGAGTACAAAGAATTAATTGTTGTTAAATTGGGGGGGGGGGGGGGGGGGGGGGTCCCTTCCAAGAAGATGAACCAATGAAATGCAAGGATCGTTTATAATAATCAGTTCGTGGTGTTTTTACAAAGAAAGTGGAATGAGCATTATAGTCTAGTATTATATACCATTTGCTTTATACAACACTTTTCAAATACTCAGGCATAAGATTATTGTGAATTTTAAACATAATATACAGCAATTTGATAGTATATTCTCTGATTAATTGATTTGATAATTGATTTGAAGTTATCATACTGATTATATTTAAAATCACCACATATGTTAACATTAGAGGTGTAAGATTTAATGTAACAACCAACACTTCCACCATTTAATATCCGACTAATCACAGGGTTTGTTGTTCTTTTACTGTATGGTTGTGTACCTATTTCAATATAAATCAAAGAATGATCACTAATTCCAACTGACACAACACCAGCTTTAAAATCACATTGCTCAATCGGTATAAGTATCAAATCAATGCACGTTTTACTGTTAATTGTAATACGCGTTGGTTGTTCTATTACTTGTTTAAGCTGTAAAAACGTACATACATCAACCAACTTATTTGATAATGTATTTGAAGTTATCATAATTATTATATTTAAAATCAACCAACACCTCCACCATATTGATGTATATCCTGTCGTTCAAAATAATAACCATGTATACCATTTGCTGCATCATCAATCGAATCAACCACGTTTCAGTTATTGCAAATATTATATCAAATGATTGTTCAAACAATAAAAAGTGTTATATGATATAGTTTCCCTCTAAGACTCCTCACATTTAAATGTGTTACCAAGAAACCTCTTTTCATAGATTTTAATTTAGAGTTTAAAGTACATGGTACATGGTTGAAAGATAACGTACAACATGTAGGCATGTAACAATAAATCGAGAGAGAGGTGTCAGGGGCCATAACCAAATAATGGAAATCTATAATAGACAATTTCATCATGCAAATGAGTTATGAAGTCAGTGATATCATGTCTTTTTGAACCAGCAGGGATAATCTAAACAAATGAATACAAGTTTTTACATTTCGCGATAAAGAATTAAGAAACAGCAGATATAGAACAACTAAAATGATTTGATCGGAACCTATATCGAAGGCTGGGATCGAGCAAGTAAAACATCAAAATGCGGGTTTAAAAGCATGATTATATCCCTCACAGCCAATCATTGGCGAATCGTGTTACTGTTGTAACGCTTCGTGGTTCTGCATGGCGCCTCTTTCTGGCAAGATAATAGTAGTCCGTTTTTAACCATTTTCGGTTCGTGCATATAATTATGGATGATTATTAGTTCTGTCACCGTTGATCTTTGACCTCATAGTCCAAAATGTGCACTGCCGTATACAATCACTGAATAAGCTTATAATAATTGAAACTTTTGAAACTGTTATGGACGAATTATTTTTATTATACCTACGTTAATATACAGGTCAATTAAATTTAAGGACCATTTGAAATCATTTCAAGTAGCATTTTCTTTAACTTTCTCCGCATTTTGATCTTCTTCGCCTATTCCATTTGTTTGTTTTAAATTATTATTGATGTTAGTGTTTAGCCTATTACGTGGAGATTAGGCATTATAAATGTTAAACATTATCATTATATTGCGTTTAATCTCATGTGACCTTTAACCTTTGCTTTCGTGATCTTTGAACAATCCATGAACACGACCCCAGCATATAATTTAGGGAATTCTCATACTTTTTGAATACTCGTATTATGTCAATTCTAATGTAATTAAAAGATACTTTTTGTTTTGAAATACTATATTTATATATCTGTTATGTCTAGAATAACATTTTAAAAAGAGGGTATTCATAACTGTAATAAGTTTTTTTTTGCCACCATGGCCTTTTCTACACTGCATTTTTTAAAGAGTATGTAAGAATTTAATTACCTAATGGTATACATAATATTGTTTAAAGTTCATTAGTCCAGTGACCAGATGCAAACGAATAGGTATATTTATTTGCTGTTATGCAGGCATGTAAGTGAACATGCCTACAAGTAAATGCTTCTATTTGTAGAATTGTAATATATGTAATGAAGTACATTATTTGTATTATCGTTTTCTCTTGCCAATGGATGACGCATTGTTTTTTTGTATCATTTGCATGTTTGATGACCAAATAAAATGTATCTATCTATCTATTTAAAGTGTTTATCATGGAACTGTTGTATATGTGATCGTTAACCTATTACGGGATGACCCTAACAAACTTATAAGATAGTTTACTCCTTAATAATCAGGCATGAGATGAAATTAATTAGAAAATGGAAAATATAATTTCCTTTTCTGACTAGTTAATTTATTATTCCATTACATTTTAATCAGAATATTATTATTCTATTGAAATCACACATGTTTGCTTGTAGTGTTTATTGTTGGTGGTAAATGTTAGATTTCGTGCGTGTTACATTTCATTTTTGTCGTGCTTAATTTGTTACTTATGCTTACATTGTTAAGATTTCTAAGATTTGAGGTATTTTTCCTTGTGAATTACCTTTACTGTACTGTTATGTTCTGTATTGTTCTATATATCGTTGTGCATAGTCAGTTTTTATATTTATCTAGTAGGTAAACATAATCATGATAATGTTAACTATTGTTTATTGTACATTTTAATCACTATCATCAAGGTGCCCTTACTCGACAAGCTTTATGATTCCTATGGTTGCTACTCGTTACGTTGTAACTGTACACATTTTTATTTGATTTGTATTTGAAATAAATAAACATTGAAAAGGACTGCTATTAGAATGACACACGAATTTCCTAATTTAGCTGTTAAAATGTATGACTATACCCTTGAACATTATTTATTATTATTTATTTCCGATTTATTTAAACAGGGTAGCCCTTTCAGTATAAAATACTGCTCTACCAAGGGCCCCTGTATACAGATAAAAAAAACATACAATCATGACATGGGTAAAAGTAAAACATGACTAAGATATAAGTTACATATAAAAACAGAGTTCAGTACGAAAAACAATTTACAAACAACATGAATATAATACGTGCGGTTTACGGGTACACCATGTGAGATGGGTGGATTGGTAAGTCCTGAAAAGGACTATGGTAGTCCTAGAAAGGACTGTTGGTGTAGTTCTGAAAAGAACTGTGGTATTCTTTCTAGGAGAGTTCTAAAAAGAACTGTTTGTAGTCCTAGAAAGGACTGTTGGTAGTCCTATAAAGGACTGTTGGGATAGTCCTGAAAAAGACTGTTGGTATTCTTTCTTGGAGAGTCCTAAAAAGGACAATTGGTAGTCCTATAAAGGACTGTTGTTAGTCCTAGAAAGGACTGTTGGGATAGTCCTAAAAAGGACTGTTGGTATTCTTTCAAGTGAGTCCTAAAAAGGACAATTGGTAGTCCTAGAAAGGACTGTTGATAGTCCTAGAAAGGACTGTGGTATTGCGAGGAGAGGGCAATACCACAGTCCTTTCTAGGACTTTTTAGAACTCTCCTAGAAAGAATACCACAGTTCTTTTCAGAACTACACCAACAGTCCTTTCTAGGACTACCATAGTCCTTTTCAGGACTTACCAATCCACCCATCTCACATGGTGTACCCGTAAACCGCACGTATTATATACACCACCATGGAAACCGATACTTACAAGCAACATTTAACATGAATATAGAATGAAATTGTATATAAAGCAAGTTAAGTACAGAAAGGAAGAAAAAGAGAAAGAAAAAATCTATCTACATATTATGTACAATTTTTAAAAAAATCACTACAAAAATAAGTATAAAGTATATAGGCTACATTAAAACTAACAAGAATTAGAATATGCACATTAAATATATACAATCAGCTTAGGAGAAAAGTAATATACATTGCGTTAGATAAGCTGAGAGTTTTTAGCTGCTTTTTAAATGAGTACAAAGAATTAATTGTTGTTAAATTGGGGTGGGGGGGGGGGGGGGGGGGGTCCCTTCCAAGAAGATGAACCAATCAAATGCAAGGATCGTTTATAATAATCAGTTCGTGGTGTTTTTACAAAGAGAGTGGAATGAGCATTATATCTAGTATTATATACCATTTGCTTTGGTATTAATACAACACTTTTCAAATACTCGGGCATAAGATTATTGTGAATTTTAAACATAATATATACGGCAATTTGATAGTAATATTCTCTGATTAATTGATTTGATAATTGATTTGAAGTTATCATACTGATTATATTTAAAATCACCACAGATGTTAATATTAGAGGTGTAAGATTTAATGTAACAACCAACACTTCCACCATTTAATATCCGACTAATCACAGGGTTTGTTGTTCTTTTTCTGTATGTTTGTGTACCTATTTCAATATAAATCAAAGAATGATCACTAATTCCAACTGACACAACACCAGCTTTAAAATCACATTGCTCAATCGGTATAAGTATCAAATCAATGCACGTTTTACTGTTAATTGTAATACGCGTTGGTTGTTCTATTACTTGTTTAAGCTGTAAAAACGTACATACATCAACCAAATTTGATAATGTATTTGAAGTTATCATAATTATTATATTTAAAATCAACCAACACCTCCACCATATTGATGTATATCCTGTCGTTCAAAATAATAACCATGTATACCATTTTCTGCATCATCAATCGAATCAACCACGTTTCAGTTATTGCAAATATTATATCAAATGATTGTTCAAACAATAAAAGGGTTATGATCTAGTTTCCCTCTAAGACTCCTCACATTTAAGTGTGTTACCAAGAAACCTCTTTTCGTAGATTTTAATTTAGAGTTTGAAGTACATGGTACATGGTTCAAAGATAACGTACAACATTTAGGCATGTAACAATAAATCGAGAGAGAGGTTTCAAGGGCCATAACTAAATAATGGAAATCTATAATAGACATTTTCATCATGCAAATGGGTTATGAAGTCAGTGATATCATGTCCTTTTGAACCATCTTTTAAGACAGGGGCAGCAGGGATAATCTAAGCAAATAAATACAATTTTTTAAATTTCGCGATAAAGAATTAAGAAACAGCAGATACAGAACAGCTAAAATGATTTGATCGGAACCTATAGAAGGATGGGACCGAGCAAGTAAAACATCAAAATGCGGGTTTAAAAGCATGTAGCCCTCAAAGCCCATCATTGGCGAATCGTGTTACTGTTTTAACGTTTCGTGGCTCTGCATGGCGCCTCTTTCTGGCATGATAATAGTCAGTGTTTAACCATTTTCAGTTCGTGCATATAATTATTAATTAGGGATGATTATTAGTTCTGTCACCGTTGATCTTTGACACCATGGCCTTTTCTATACACTGCATTTTTAAAGGGATAGTTGAGTATTGGTACTTCCCGAAATGCCCCTTGACACTAAATTGGTTGGTTGTAATTCCATTTGAAAGTTCCTTGAATAAAACATGTATAATGAGAATCATTCCCATTAAAATGCTCTCATAGTTGAACAATTTGATTTCAAGATATTTATTTAAAAGTCTACCGGCTGGGGGACATTTTGACTTTTTAGAAACATACAAAAAAATGCTTATAGACTACTTTGAAAAAAATCTAAATAGGTTTTTAAATAGTTGTTGAACATACCTTGAACATACCTTGAACATACCTTGAAGGCCACACCTCACCATCTTCATCGTGAGAGTAGATAGTTTAGCGTGGCAGGGTTTAGGGGGCCCTTTTGAGCCCATTTTAAAAACCCAAGTTGGATAACTGTTTCTTAAAACTTAGGAGTGAGGGGGCTTGGACTACACTTTGTGGGAGTTTGTTCCTTATGTTGACAACCCTTTGACTGTAGACGTTTTTCCTGACGTCCAGCCTGCTTCGGAACTTTGTGAACTTCATGGAGTGGCCTCTTGTTCTGCTGTATTCTGATCTCTCAAAGAAGTTTTCTGGTTTTGTTTTGTCGATCTGTGTCATACACCTGTATGTTTGTATCAAATCATCACGCTCTCTTCTCCTTTCTAGAGCAGTCAGCTTCAGTCTAGCTAGTCTGTCTTCATAGGGCAAATGCTGGATACTAGGAATGAGTTTTGTTGCTCTGGCTTGAATTTTCTCCAGGATCTGCTTATCCTTCTCCAAGTTAGGGCTCCAGGCTTGAATGGCATAGTCTAGGTGGGGTCTCACAAGTGATGTGTACAATTTTAGAACCACCTCCATGTTTATGTAGGTGAAGTTGCGCTTGATCATGCCTAGTACTCTGTTTCCTTTCTTGGCTACAGCAGCGCACTGGGATGCAACTTCCAGTGACTTGCTTACAAGTAGTCCTAAGTCTTTTTCTTCAGTAGTTTCTTTGAGCTGTTTGTCGCCCAAGGTGATGATTTCTCTATTGAATCATTATTTTAACAAAACATCAAATGCACAATTTTGTATGAACAATGGCTAAAACCAATGAGTTTTTAGAGAGCGCCCTCTTGAGTTGTAACAGCTCTTTTAAAATGATAACAGGGTTTTTACTTAGTCGTTTGTAATCGTGTATACCTTTCGAGCATGGTGGAGTTATAACTATTAGTTTGTACCGTAATGGTGTAGGTTTTGGTTACTAAAGTTAAGTTTGACCAATACTCAACTATCCCTTTAAGAGTATGTAAGAATTGAATTACCTAATGGTATACATAATATTTTTTAAAGTTCATTAGTCCAGTGACCAGATGCAACCAAATATATATACTTATTTGTTGTTATGCAGGCATGCAAGTGAACATACCTACGAGTAAATGCTTATATTTGTAGAATTGTAATACTTGTAATGAAGTACATTATTGGTATTATTGTTTTCTCTTGCCAGTGGATGACACATTGTTTTTGTAACATTTGCATGTTTGAAGACCAAATAAAATGTATCTATCTATCTATCTAAAGTATTTATCATGAAACTTTGGTATAATTATGTGATCTTTGACCTTTTACGGGACTTTTATAAGACCGTTAACTCCTTAATAATCAGGCATGAGATGAAATTAATGAGAAAATGAAAAATGTTTCTAAAAATATAGGCACAAAAATACCACTTGGCAAACAAAAATGTCCTTTGACCTTTGACATAATGATTTGAAACTTTCAACATATGTTAGGTTCCGATTTATTTAAACAGGGTAGCCCTTTCAGTATGCTCTACCAAGGGGCCCTGTATACAGATACAAACATACAATCATTACATGGGTAAAAACATGACTATGATATACGTTACATATAAAAACAGTTAAGTACGAAAAAAACAATTTACAAACAACATAAATATAAAATGAAATTATACATAAAGCATGTTAACTACAGCAAAAAAAATATCTACATTAGGTTTATCCTATATATAGGGCACGAATGTGCCAATTTTCATGATAATCTGTCAAGTTGTTCATTAAACATATATAGTGGCATTAAGTATAGGCAGTATGTAAAATGCATGCCATTTATTCCAGGATGCGTTTTGCTAAGAATGACCTAGTGTTGTGAGATTCAGGCTTTTATCAAAAACTGCACACTTTAGCCAGCTAATCTGCCTAACAAAGAAATGCAATGAACAATGAGTGCACCAAAATTGAAGGGAAAAAATGGCAGAAAATATTATAACTTAAAGGGATAGTTCAGTTTTGGTCAAACTGAATTTTAGTTACCAAAACCTGCACCATTAGATTACAAACTAATAGTTATAACTCCACCATGATCGAAAGGAATACAAAATTACAAATGACTAAGTAAAAAGCATGTTATAATTTTAAAAGAGCCGTTAAAACTCAAGAGGGCATTCATCGGTTTCAACCATTTTAAATAAAATATTGTGCATGTGATGTTTTGTTGAAATGGTGATTAGATAGAGAGAGATGATCAACAACTATTTAAAAACCTCTGTTGTAAATTGTTTTAAAGAGGAAGCATTAAAAAAAAATTATCGGCTGGTTCAAAATTATTGAATATTGTGGGGCCTGTGGAGCCGTGAAATATGCAAAAAACACATTTGTACAAACAACCACATTTGTGCAAACATTTCGCTCTGAAATGTGCAAACAACCACATTAAATGTGCAAACACGACGCCGTCAAATGTGCAAAGGTTCAATTTTGACGTGAAATGTGCAAACACATCCCACAAATGTGCAAATCATTGTTTTCATCAAGAATCAGTTTACTTCAAGAATATTAAGTATAGATGGTAGATTAATTCTGTCTCAAAACTGTTACAAAACAGAACCCTGGAACAGGAGCGTAGCTACAGGGGCATCGGCGGCGGAACGTTTTTCAAAGTGGGAGGGGGGGGGGGGGGGGGGGCACAAGACTAATTAGTACAAGGAGAACTCAATTTCGATCACTGAGGGCACTTTTAGCAAATGGGGGAGGGGGCACAAGACTAAAGCGGCACTTAATTTCATCACTGGGGGCACTTATTCAGCGAGGGGGCACAAGACTAAACGGTCACTCAATTTCGATCACTGGGGCACTTTTTCAGCGAACATTATGTAATGTGTTAAATGTAAGAAAAGGGCACATTTTAGTTGCACCCAAAAGTGGGGGGGGGGGGGGGGGGGTGAACTCCTGGTTCCGCCGCGCCCCTGTACGGGGGTACCCTCCTGGTACCCCATGAAAATTTGACTCTGCCAACAAAATAAAAAATCCGATTTCTAGGTGCTAAACGAAAATGATATCTGAGGACTTTTTCTTTTGGGTCAGCTTTGGTGAAGGATAACGAATTTTTATTCGCCCCGCCCCTTCCAACCCAGGTCGAAAAAACAGTTGAAAATTAGTTGCCAAATGGTGCCAGTTGATACCAGTTGGCCAACTGGTTTCAATATGGAAATTGGTACACTGGAATCAACTGGAATCAATTGGAATCAACTGGAACAACCAGTAAGAATCCCGTAAGGCTGACCAGTAAGAAAAACAGTTGAAACCAATATAAAACCATTAAGAAACCAGTTACCCAGGGGGCAAAGGGGGTTTAGCAGCTTTTGCCTGTTGTAACAGGTTGGTCACCAGAAATGGCTTCTAGGACCCTCTAGGATCACAACCTAGGTGGACAACCTCGCGAACTAGCTACTGGAAGTCCACATGATGAGTTTCAAGAAAACCACACCTATAATACACTAAATAGTGTGTTTTAGCCTTAGGGGTCATGAATACCCAGTCACACATCTTGCACAATTACACCACAATGCACTGCTGATTCCAGATTGTTGTTTCATGGAGGCCTTTCCTAAAGTCCTGCGCATCGTTTGATACCAGATTTGTGCATATTACATCTTTGGTTACTGTGTCACACGTCGTTACAACGTGATACATCACATACGGACGTGAAATTCGTATACAGCGCGTATGTATAAAAGGCAACTAAATTCTTAAAAATTAAGAATAGGCCATATTTCGATCTTTAAACATGTAATTCGCATTTTAGATAGCTATCAAGAGCTTTATATAAAGAAACTAAGTATGTACATTAATAAACAATAAAACACATAAGCATTACAAACAATGAACTACATAAGAATATGAGTTGTTAATGTTATAAATTGTTTAGATGTGGTTAAATTACTATATCAAATGATACCAAATATATCCACAAAATTACATAATGCTTATCCCGTGAATGAGATACCCGGGAGGAGGGAAGAGGGTGTTCAAAAGACCAGCCTTTCATCAATGGTACTTGGTACTTGGTAGTTTATTCCTCCAAAACACTCCATAGGAGTTTTAACTGGAGGTGGGTCCGAGAGAGTGGTTATGCCCCTAAGGACAGAAGGGTCCTTAGCAAGCGCATTCTGGAATGTATGAAGTGAGGGCTGGTTTACTGTAGATTGAAGTAGCTTATTCCATTCAGTGGTTGTACGGACGAAAAATGAATTTGCGAACGCCTCAGAGTTTGTGTGTTGCTGTTGATACTGTAGAGAATGGCCCCTTCGGTTTCTGTCTATTTTGGGTTGAATGAAGTCCTCATGTTTGATGTCCAGGTTTCCGTTCAGCATCTTTTGAAAGCAGGTTAGGCGATGACATTTCCTTCTGTCTTGAAGCGCAGTCCACTTAAGCTCTTTAAGAATGGCAGTGATGCTTGTATTTTCCCCGTATGTGTTGGACACAAATCTTGCTGCCCTATTTTGCACTCTTTCTATGCTATTTATGTTCTTCTGTGTGTATGGGTCCCATGAAGCAGAAGCATATTCTAGATGAGGTCTCACTAATGTCATGTACAGCTTTTCCTTGACATGCGGTGTACAGTGGTGGAAATTTCTTCTGATGAAATTCAACACCCTTGTTGCCTTGAAGGTTGCATGTGCGGTCTGCTTGTTCCATCGGAGATCATGTTGAATTTGGACTCCTAGGTACTGGATGTCCTTCTTCTCCTCAAGGTCAACTCCCATCAATGTATACTTTGTAGGTTCTTCCTGCCTCCTACGAGAAATCTTCACATTCTTGCATTTAGATGGATTGAATCTCATGCCCCAGGTTTGTGCCCAGGCAACCAGTTTGTCTAAGTCCTCTTGCAGTTGGAGTTGGTCCTCAGCAGACGTGATGGTGTTGTAGACGAGGCAATCATCAGCAAATAAGCGGACCGTGCTGGATATGTTCTCATGTATGTCATTTATAAATATGAGGAAGAGATGAGGGCCTAAGACTGTACCCTGAGGGGTGCCACTTAACACAGGTTTCCAGTCGGATGCAGTTCCATACCATCACACGATGAGAGCGATTGGTTAGAAATGATTTTATCCAGTCCCTTGTCTTGTTCCGGATTCCATAATGACCTAGCTTAAGAAGCAGTCTCTTGTGTGGAATGACATCGAAAGCTTTTGAAAAGTCAAGCACTTCTACGTCTGTGGGAAATGTGTTGTCTATATTTTGCAGGAGATCATGAGTAGTGAGAATAAGTTGAGTCTCACATGATCTCTTCTTCCGAAAGGCATGCTGGTTGTCGGCTATGATGTTAAACTTGCTCAAATGCCTCATCATCTGGCTGTCCACAATATGCTCCAGCAGCTTGCAGCACGTACATGTGAGTGATACCGGTCTGTAGTTTGCTGGATCTGTGGTTGCACCTTTCTTGTAGATAGGACTGATGTTGGCTCGCCTCCAATCATGTGGCAGTTCCCCAGACATGATGGATTGATGAAATATGAAAGCTACCAAGGGGGCAAGTTCCCTAGCTGCTAATTTCAGAGCCTGGTTGGGGATCCCATCTGGTCCTATAGCTTTCGATGTATTTATGGTAGATAACAGTTTCTCAACACCATTTATATCAACCTCGATGTCTGGCATATCTGGATATGGGCTATCAGGCATGGCAGGCAGGATCGTCTCCTTCATCTCTGGTAAATACGCTTTGGAATTGATCCGCAAGTGCATGGGCCTTTTCCGCATCGGTTGTTGTTAACTTCCCATCTACTTTCAATGGCTGCACACCAACATTATCTTTTCGTCTGGCTTTGATGTATCGCCAAAATGTTTTCGGATCCTCTGACTCTGCTACACGGTGAACGTATTGCCTGTGTGCATCCCGAAGTGATCTGTCAACTTGTTTTCGAATGGTGCAAAATCTGTCCCAATCGGCTGCGGAGTTGCTTTTTTTCGCTCTAATGTATGCCTTTTCCTTTTTCCTACATAGGCGCTTCATCTTTGAGTTAAACCATGGAGCAGATGACCCGCTTACTCGTTTGTGAGGGACAAGGTCGTTAACAACTGATAATATAGATGTTTTGAACCAGTTCCAGTTTTCCTCAATGCTGAAAGTTGCCGGATCTCGAGCAAAAAAATCTTCGCTCACAAGCGATGATCTGCTCTTAAATTCGTCCTCATCAACTTTGCGCCATAATGGGATCTTCCTGGGTGGCTTCTTTTTAAGCTCTACTCTGGTAGAGATGACACAGTGTACAATACTATGATCACTAATACCAGCGTGTGGCTTCACGTTCTTCACAAGTGACGGATGGGTCGTGAGTAATAAGTCCAGTGTATTTTCAGTTCCATTGATGTCTCTCCTGGTAGAAAAGTTGACCTTCTGCGTCAGGTAGTTGTCATTAATTAATTGAGTGAGGGTAGCTTGTAGATCTCCACGAGGTATAATGCCACTCCAAACATGGACTCCAAACATAATTATAATCGAGGTCTACCCTCCCAGTTTGGTGTGTCTGTAGTGTGTATGTTGGCTTACATGACACGTATATGAGGGCAAGTTTCATTCTAGGTCTAAAGGAGATATATCGTGAAAGTTGGTTCATGTTAAAGATTGGCCCACATAAATGTCTCATATGACCGTTCTAGAAACACAGCCTAGTTGGACTAGCTGCTGGAAGTCCACATGAAGCGAAACTTGAAAAGCATCTACAAAAACCCCACTAAATGCAGCCATCCCTACAAACGGAGTTGAAAAGTATGCTCCCTCTATGTTGCATCTCCATTCATCCATCCCACACCATACATCTGGTCAGAATCGTGTCATTAGGGATAAAGAGACATGCAATTTTGCTAAAGCGTTATGCGCGATATAAAAATGTTTCATTATTATTAACTTTACACCACAAATAATTCTATGGTGTCTCTCAATATGAATAGATAAATATAACAGTCTAAACTAGACCATTTATACAAAAATATTATTTAAAAAAAAAAAAAAAAAAAAATTGCGTTGTGTTAATTTCTTGAATGATAAGATTTGCCTTTCATAATATGGAAACTTTTTTCCGAATAATTAGCGAAGTTTCCTATAAAATACCCAGGATTGACAAATTTCCATGTTTGAGTTGCGAACTTGAAGACGCAATACGTCTCGGAATTTATATTGGTCGACAACTTCCATTTTAAACCACAATCGATATGGCCGCTCTCACCTCTGCTCGGCTTCTTGCCTCAAGTTTTAGACCAGTTTCTAGGGTTTTTACGAAATGTTCTGTGCTAACTAGGCCCCTTCCATTGAAGTCAAGATCCACATTATCCAGGACTGTAACTACCAGTTCGAGATTATTAGATGGTAAGGAAAAAATGTTACTTGTTATTTGTGTGTGGTATTGACAACTTATGTAATGTATTGGCCCACACGTTGTGTTTCATGTTTGTGATTATTGTAAAATTAGTTAAACCCCAAAAAGCATTTCATACGACATTATCTACCTAGTTTTAGTGTCACATACTCCCGGTTGTGTACATCGCCTATTCAGATTGAGCGCGCTGCCATATTGACAAATTTGCACGCGCGAATGACGTCATCCGCCGCACGTTTAGAAGCCCTTCGAACTTTTTTGATCAATCGTCCAGAGCAGAGAGGGTCGATAAAAATCACTAAAACACCAGACTGACTTAATCAATTTCCATAAATAATGGTAGACATCATACTTTCAAGTTTCAATGCATAATTATCACTTTTTCTTCATAGATTGTGTTTTTTCGTAACTTGGGCAGTTGGGGGGAATAAAAAGGTTTTGAAATGTGTGTAAAAAATCATGTGAAATGACGCACTATTTTTTGCCTGAATTTGTTTCTTTTGAATTTGGTCAAATCAGTTTTTTGATGTATTGGCTATTATATTCTGGTAAAAGAAGGTATGAACTACCTAAATATTGATTTTTATAAAGTCTCATAGGCTAGATGTTATACAATAGTCTTTGATTTTGAAAAATGACATCTAAAAGTAAAACCGATTTTGTGACAGAATCTGTCATTAATTTCGCCGGAACATGTTTCATGTCCGTAATTCTAGCATTCATTTCCATAAATCTGTATTTGTCTAATATTGGAAGTGATTTTAGAGACTTGTAAATTCCATAAAAGTTCATGAGACCAGTCATTTACCTCATTAAATATGTTTTATAACTCTTTAAAAAGTCTTGAAAAGTAGCACTAGCAGGCTGAATCGTCGTACGGACGCTGAGCGGTCATTGGGCTGCCTTCATCGGCGGTAAATTCCAAGCGTTGTTCGATGCTTGGCCTACAATGCCTAGTCCTATGTACGCGCATTTTGTGACACTGGCTTGCAGTTAGTCTGGAATAATTTTAAAACTTGGTTTATACAAAGAAAACGATATTTCTTAACATCTGATACACATGAAATCCAACAAATATTTGTAATCAAGTATTTTAAAGAAATATATTTAAACATCACGACGAATACAATCCAGTGTTCATACACGAAATATAGGAAATGGGACCGAGCAACGCTTGGAATTCTTCCCCGACGGAGGCGGTCTAATAACAGCTCCACTTCCGTACGGAATTTCAGTATGCTGCTTTTGGTGAACTTTCCAAGAGTTATAAAACTTTTTTGATGGAACAAATAATTGTTTTTAAGAACTTTTATGAGTTCATTAAGTATCTAAAATCACTTAACTGATTGAGAATCTAAATGCATGAATTCGCCTACGAAAAAGGCTCCAGCGAAAATGTTGAAAAATTTGGCCGGAAATCGATTTCAGATCACCACCTTTCGCCAAATTTATTTTGAAACTGGCCCAATGAGACTTTTCAAACAGTTATGAAAGTGTTGCCAATTGCTTGATCTACCAGAATATACCTACCAACAATTTCAAAAAACTGATTTAACAGAAATAAAAGAATACAAATAATAGCGTAAAATAGAGCGTATTTTTCAATACGTTTATTCATAAATTTGAGCTATTTTTAAACCATTTAACCAACTTTTAAATCGGTTTTACAAACCATAAAACTGCAAGCCAGTGTCACAAATTGCGCGTACATAGGACTAGGCATTGTAGGCCAAGCATCGAACAACGCTTGGAATTTACCGCCGATGAAGGCGGCCCAATGACCGCTCAGCGTCCGTACGACGATTCAGCCTGCTAGTGCTACTTTTCAAGACTTTTTAAAGAGTTATAAAACATATTTAATGAGGTAAATGACTGGTCTCATGAACTTTTATGGAATTTACAAGTCTCTAAAATCACTTCCAATATTAGACAAATACAGATTTACGGAAATGAATGCTAGAATTACGGACATGAAACATGTTCCGGCAAAATTAATGACAGATTCTGTCACAAAATCGGTTTTACTTTTAGATGTCATTTTTCAAAATCAAAGACTAAGACAAAGTTCAAGTAAAAAATTCAGAATTCAGAATCGGATTCAGAACGTCTTACGACATCCCCATTCATCATGATTCTGCTTCTGCTTCTGCTTCTGCTTGTTTCTGTACAAACCGTAACGCCTGTTGTGGCTATCCCGTACATATAACTAAGTAACGGTAAAACTAACAGTCATAGACTAAGTCTAACTTAGTTGTTAGTATAGTTCTAATCTTCACAATTACAACACTAGTCTACTACAGTGTTATAGTCTTGATATTGTCCAATTTGAAATTTGAATTGAATCTTTCAGTCGCTGTATACGTCAAAACATGCAAAATAAATAAACATTGATTTTGTTTGTCATAATCAAACAAAAATTAAATTGAGTTTCAGAAAAAAAAAATGTATTATTAATATGATGTTGGTTGCATTACGTTACAGACAAGAAGTACAGCACAGATCATGAATGGGTTCTGACGACCGGAGATGATCAAGCCACTGTAGGAATCACTGAATATGCACAGGTAAATAATTCAGAACCCAATCATGGAAGAGTGGACAAAGCGAGTAAGACTTAACTCTTAACGTGCCAGGGATTGTAATGCTCTAGTGGCATTTGTGTGCATTGTAACTCGTAAAAATGCGAGCTTGGCACGCTAGGAGTTAAGAGATAACCAATTAAGAGAGCAAGAAAAAAGGAAGAAAGAGAAGGAGGATGCATTATTGAATGAATGCATTTATAACTTATCAATTAATGTGCCTTCTGCTTCGTAATCAATTAATGAGGTTTTGGAACAAAACACAAAAACATATATTTGGGAGACACAGGTAAATAATTCAGAATGGAAGAATATTTAGAGGGAGTAAGAGATAGCCAATTAAGAGAGCAAGGAAAAGAGGAATCAATGAAGGCATAATTTGTAACTTATCATTTAATATGCCTTCGTATGCCTTTTGGTTTCATAAACAATAGAAGAGGTTTTGGGACCAAAGGCAAGAAAATACCTGGGACGCACAGATAAATAATTCAGAATCCAATAGAAGAGAGATTAGAGAGAGTAAGACTGAGAAATGGCCAATTAAGAGAGCAAGAAAAAAAAAGGAAGATGTGGAGGATGCATTTATAACTTATCAATGAACAAATTAACAACAATTCTTTGGACCCACAGGTAAATAATTCAGAATTAATGAATATGTAGAGATAGAAAGAGATGGCCAGGTTAGGAGAGCAGGAAATACAAAGCTAGGGGAGGAAGAGATGTCAACGAAGGCATTTGGGTAATAAACTCGTCAATTAAGTAAATTAAGTAAATTATTTATGTGCCTTTGTATAAACATATGCCTGTGAAACTTATCATTTAATGAGGAGTTGAAACAAAATGTAAGAAAATACTTGGGACTTTAAAACTTGAACCCCTTCAGGACTGGTCCCGAAAATATTCAGGCTTGAGTCTATGGAGAATGCGTGTTATACCAAAATTAATTCGTCCTGAACGGGTTAAGACTTTGGGTACAAGCATCTGCCTGTATAACTTATCATTTAATGGGGTATTGAAACTAAATGTAAGAAAATACTTACTATACTTTAAAACTTTAAGACTTTGGGTACAAACATTAACCATTTTTTACAATGCTCAAATAAAAGTGGAGTATATCTGTTGATAATTACTAATCAGTCCTACATTTTTAGACATTATTCATTCACCAGAGATCTGCATTACAGGCATCTTGATTGTCTTGTTATCTATGATTATGCATAAACTAAATCAAACTCCAAAGAAAAACACTGATTTCATATACAGTGAAATCTCATTATAACAAACACCTTGAGGCTTGGGCCCATTGAATTTACCTCGTTATATCAGATTTCTCGTATCATGGCTTAACAATAATGAAACACATAAAACCTGGACATGTGAAATTACCTTGCTATTTCAGGTAACTTGTTACAAAACAGAGCTCCGTATAATTTTGTTTCATTATTCATAATTTTGGATGGCTAACTACTTTTTGTTTTATTTGTAGATTAGCTAATTATAGCTTTACTGACATAGCGTACTAGATAAAATAGCTGGTACTTTTACAGAACAAAGATCTTGATATTTAAAGGGGGAGTTATATTTACTATGCATGTAGATTGTAGAATCAAATCTGTCAAATTTGTAATCATTTTACTTGCAAAATAGTTTATTAGCATGATTTATTATTGACTGCAAAATTATTTTAACTTTGTTTTGTCTATATTTCTTTCAGGAAAAACTTGGTGATATTGTATTCATAGAACTGCCTGAGGTTGGAGCCACATTTTCTAAAGACGGTGGGTGTACACAGAGTTTAGAATAAAATTCTACATTAAAACAAATGTATAGCTTCTAAATTATGTATTTGAAGTATGCATGTCTATCTTATTATAGTTTCACTTGTTTAATTGAACATAAATTTGAAGATATTTTCTCCTGTGATATTTTTAGTGAGGTAATAATTTTTTTATTATGCAAGATCCTAGTGGATGGTAAAGTGTTTTTGTATAAAAACATGTTAAAAGGTGTTTGTTTTATTGAGACTATAAATATTTGTATTATTATTATTGTTATTATTATTTTAATTATTATTATTACTACAATTGTTACTATAATTATTATTTGTAATGCTATATTATTGTTATTATAGTGATAATTATCATTTATTAACAAAAGTAACTCAAATAACTTTTTAAAGCAATATGTGGACTTAATTGAAGTTACAAAAGCACAAGTATGAAATATTCTTGGTTATCTTCTATCATAGATGTATTTATCATTATACTGTAGCTCCTGATAACACGAGCATTGGAAAGGGTTTGTGGGAAGTACCACCATCAATAGGGTATTGTGGCTACTTGCTTAGTACACCACTCTGGCAATCCCAAGGTCTCGGGTTCGACCCCCATCAAAGCCCAATTTGCTTTCCTTGTGTTCCATCGGCCAGCGATGTCAATGTTAAACTGCTAGTCAGAATCCCTCGCCTTAGAATAGTTTAGCTAGATTGATGGCCCACAATAAGTGCTATGTTTTATTTTTTATTATAATTATTATTATTACTCATATATTGAATTTATATCTCTTATGTTTGAATAATTTAGATGTTTTTGGCACGGTGGAAAGCGTGAAGGCCGCCAGCGACGTCATCGCCCCTCTTTCAGGAGAGGTGACCGAGAGGAACCCGGAGGTAGAAGAGAACCCAGTATTAGTCAACAATGATCCATATGGAGAAGGTAATTAATACTTAAAGAGTACCACCACCTACAAATAATGTTCTTATGAATAAAAGGTAACATTTTGAGTAGTCCATTCCACTAAAAAGTTCAGAAAAATAGGTTTTCAGAAAAAATATATGATTGGAAAAAAAAGCATCACCATATTGCAAAATGTGTGTTCAGGGGTCTGCGTACGAAGACTACCTTTTGTCTAGGACGAATGCACCGTCCGTGATTCTATTTTCTCCAAGCGTACGCGTTAATAGAATTGGCGCACTCGCAAAGGTTGGCGTGTATGGAACCATGAAATAATAATGGTTCTGTAAGTGGTGGTAATTAATTGCATTGTTTATGAATTACACAACCCTTGTTGGGTTAATAGTTTTAATACCGTAGTAAATTTCTACAAAAAATTTCAGAAAAATAAGTTATATCATTGTATTAAGGTTATTCTCAATGCTTTCAAGGGGCACCCCAACCATTTGTTGATTTTCTTGTATTTTATGTATTTTGATATTTGGTTGAAATATGTAAGTAGTTTCATAGAAGAAGGACAAGAAAAAAGAAATCAGAAAAGAATTTAAATTGTTATTAGTACACATCATCGTGAAAGTCAATCTTTTAATATCCCCTCTTTAATACCACCTATTATCTTTGCCATTATCTCCATCTTTCTTTCTTTCTTTCTTTTTATTTAAAAGAAAAAATGTGTTCAGGAAATAACCGGTGAAATCCATGGCTTATAAAATGTGTATTCCACTATAATTGTAACACTTATAAAACAAATTCAAATAATTACACTCGACACTCAACAAACAAATTTACAATGTAATCCTAACATCAATTCTAACGATCTTTTTCTCTCGCTCTCTGTCTATTTCAGGATGGCTAGTCAAGATGAAGCTGAGCGAACCGTCAGAACTGGACGGTCTAATGTCAGAAGATGAATATACAAAGTTTGTGGAGGACTGTGATTAAAGGGAGGTGCCCTCTTTATCTAGCTATATTTAACGGTTAAAAAACAAAGGCATTATTTTCCCTACCCTCTGTGTACAAATTGGCAACTCATAGTTGAGTCTGATCAATAAAATTGATGGGGCAAAGGCAGAATGATGGACAACCAGGCCTATGATATGGTTACTTAACTGCACCAGAGGCGCAGTTGGCTTTTACTTTGTATTTGTCTGCAGATCGAAGCAATTTTGCATTGCCAATTTGAATGTAGGGGGTAGGGAGAATTATCAGGATGATAGGACTTTAAAAAGTATATACATATCTTTATTTTTACGGAACCTGCGATGATGAACTGATTTTAGTTCTTTATTTCATCATGTTGATCATTCACAAAGCATGCATGTTGACTTAAATATTGCAAAGCGATAACTATCTCAGTATGCCTTGTTTTGAAAACGGGAAACTGGATTGAAGAAGTAAAATAAAAGGAAAGAGGAAAATATTTTGTTTACAGTTAGCAGACATGTCGTTTATGGGATACATGTGTCAAAAGAGGTATTTGGATTTGAATTTTTAACTGCCACTTGCTAATTTAATGATGTTGATGGTAAAATTATTTTCTTTCTGTAAGTGTGTGTGAAACTGTGACTAAAAAAATGTATCATGTACACAGTCATGTAAAAATGGGTTAAAGATGCATCTGTATACTAACAAAGCTCTGTACAAATCATAACATTACATATAGTCAAATCTGCTTTAGCGGCCACCCATTTTTAGTGGCTACCAAAAGTGATCCCTGCAAAAAACAAACAAACAAACAAAATAATATGATAGAACCTGTCTATAAAGGTCACCTGTCCACTTCTCTTGTTTCCTCTTACGTGGTCACTATGCCCAGATTTGACTACATTATGTTTTTTTGCACAAGTTTCCCACTACAGTGTGCTTTTCTTTGAAAATGTATTTGTTTAATCAAGAGATTAACCCATCCCCTGTTTGTGCTCATACTATACTTATGAAGTATATTCTTCCTTTTTTCTTTTTCTTTTTTTTTCGGGGAGGGGGGTGCTAATATGATTATGCTTAATTCTTTATCCGACTAATGTCATGAAAATATTGCAGTATGAAAGAAGAAATGAGGACGATGATGAAGAGAAAAAATTATACTGTTTTGCCATTAATTTAGAAGCTCATCTTTTATTACAGAAGTGTGAATAATTTCGGAGTGGATGATTATGATTTTAAATTGATGCTTTCAGCCTAGCTGCAGATCAGTTTGAGATTTAGACCGATTAATTAATAAAATAAATAACAATTAAATGTTGAACAGTAAAGGAAACTGGGAGCATTTCTTCCTTCATTTAATGTTTGTCTTACTGTTGTTGTTCTTTTGCTAATAAATAATGTATAACGTAACCACAAAGTGACTTTGTAGTTTGTACCCATGATTATTATTTTATTTTTTTTTCAGCTAGAAATAATATATCAATGTAAAATAAAGAAAACAGAGTTAGCGTTTTCCAAGCATACTTGATACATCTGGGCCCTGTTGCAATCGGTTGTAAAGTTGCAATTAATTGCAAATTTGAACCAATCAGATACTGCGCATTTGGTCACATGATCTGACAATTAAATGCAACTTTACAATCGATTGCATCTCTTTCTGCAACAGGGCCCTGGCATGATACAGAAAAGCCAAGAAGGTGTTTCACAAAGATCCTAAGTTGAACTTAACTCTTATCATGGAAAGCCATTTGTAGCCTTGGAATATAATATATTCAAAGACAAATATTTTTGTTGTTAGGACAACAATTTTTCAAAAAAAACTAATGGCTTTCCATATTTTTAAAGTCCAACTTATAGAGTTAAGTTCAACTTAGGATCTTTGTAAAACACCCCCATGAGTGTAAAAGGAGATTGAGATAGTATGAGAGAGTTATAATTAAACAACATACAGTGGAACAATACGGCCTGCGGTTGCACCATGTATGAGGAGAGGATTGGTGAGTCCTGAGAAGGACTGTTGGTATTCTTTCTAGGATAGTCCTAAAAAGGACTGTTGGTAGTCCTGTAGTCCTGCTTATAAGCAATTGCTTGTTTTTATGCATACGGCCCATTATATTCATCACCATTAAGAAAGTTCAATACAAGAAATAACACTTTGCAAGTCACAAATATAATTTAGAAAGCAGTTTTCTTCTGTACATATATTTTAATTAAACATTTTTAAATCACATATTAACAGAATGACAAAGTCAAATATGGGAACAATATTTCTTGTTTAACTGTACATTACAAGCTATAATAATCTCATATCTTTTTCAGTGCCTCTACAAATATACACACAAGATCAAGGAGACATGTTTTGGTCATGCATATTAACCCATCAGGTACTGCCCCTTGAAAAAAAAAACTCACTGAAGTCTATAGAGAATGTGTGTTATATCAAATATCAATTCATCTTTGATGGGTTTACACGGTAGAGTTTTAAAAACATGAATTTTGTAAAGCTTTCTTGAGTTTAAATAGCCATTGTGACTGATACTAATTAAACAATATGATAACAATTTAAACAGCATTTCAAACAAAACGGGGTTAAATGGCACGTGAAGAGAAGAATTATTGTATTATAAAGTGAGTGATCAAATCACTAATTCTTTGCCTTATTAAAGTTGTAGTGCTTTGAATTGAAAATGTATAATAAATAATGATCATTATTAAATTGAATCAAAATCTTTCTTTTCTTCAAACACCCCTTTATATACCCCATTTACATAAAGAGGGATGAATTCAGTCCCAAATTATTTGTGTCCATGGATAAATTTAAACATGCAAATGATACATGTAATTCAAAATTCATTCCACTGCATTAATTCCAGACTACAGTAATTATATCAAATGATGCACTTTAACCCAGGTTTAATTGTAACCAGTTGTTGAGAATTGGAGCTTTTAAAATCAACATAATTGAGTTATAATCTTGTTATAAATATATATATCTTATTATAATTCTAAGTTTTAAGGAATTATCTCTTAAAAGTACTCTGGACGGAACTGTAACAGTAGAAGTACAAAATGAACAATAATTCAGTTGGAGTTTCTATATAAATACACAATGACTTGAAATAAAGGCATGCATGCCCCAAACGTTAAGTTTATTGAATTTGTGGAACGCGCATACTGTGAGATCTCCCCACATGATACTGTATAAGGAAAACACTTGCATGAATACAGTTACTAAAGGTACATACAGACCATTACAAATGTCCATACCTTTCTATAGAGTGGCCCTGTTAAATGCACACAGGAAAACCATGAATGATTCTCACAGAAGAAACCTGATTTACATTTAAAACCTAGTTAAACATAAACTCATATTGAGAGTGGTGGCCTACAAATGTCTTAATTTCCTTTCCAATAATCCCCCCCCCCCCCCTCCCTCCAAAGATGATATAATCCATGCATCATGACATGGATTCATATTTCCCCAAATGCTGCCAATATTTTGTTACAATATCTTTCATCCATTCCAAGAAAGGCTTAGCTTCCATGCCAAATCTTCAACTTTAAGCATTTTATAATAAAATCACACAGGAATGCGTGTTTGAGTTCATAAATTGTCCTCGAGTACGCCGAGCTCGATCTGACAAAGAGGGCGCTGCATCGACTCCTGACTATGTTGGTGCGGCCACGAGTCCCGCTGCTCCTTGACCGAGCTGTTGCCCTCCGACAGTGCTCTCCAGGGGCTTGAACCCTAGCTCTTCAGTGGGAACGCCAAACGCTTGCAGCTTAGCTTCATAGGTACGTAGCAGGTCGTTGTGTGCCTGTAAAAGGAGAATATACAATGAAAATCAATGGAATGAATTTTGTTGGAACCAATGAAATAATTATGAATGTAACAATACAGTCATAGTGACCACATACGAGAAACAAGGAAATTGCCACTGTAGACAGGTGACCTCTATATACAGGTTCCATAGCATTGTTTTCCTCGCCAGTGGATCTCATTTTGGTGGCCATTAATGGCTGGTTGGCTGCTATAGACAGGTGGCCACTAAGACGGGTTTGACTGTATATTACAAACATACTGCTGCAGTTTACAGTTACGTGAAGTAACAAGGTAATCTTTACAAGAAGGAAATAATTCTTAAATCAAATACTTTCAAAGATACCGTTGTAATCCCAGCATTTTGAAATTAGATGTATGTATGTAATGGCAGGCCAATCATCCTTATTCCAACAGCCAATTTTAAGCTACTTTCGCATGAAAACAAAAACTAAAATAACATTTTGAATAAGGAAGATATGTGAAAAAGCACAGAATTATAACAATTAAATTTTACAAGATGGTCTTTTTTTGTCTTTCTTTTTTTTGTCTCGGTCCTGGTGTTTTTTAGGGTATTATATTAGTCCCACATACTATTTTAAATATTCATACCGGTGGTAGCATTCATAAAGCCAATGGCTTTCCTAGCTGCCTCCCCATTCTCATAATTATTTTGTTGTATTCTAAATATGTTGTTATTTCTGTTTCAATGTAAATTGTAATCTTTGTTTTGAGTTTTATGGTTTTTCATGATGAATGAAATAAAGAACAATTTCAATTTCAATTATCTTATGCAAAATGATCTATTAAAAAATAATGTTTAAAATAGACATTACTTAATCGATTTCCATACTTTTAAAAATATTTATAAGTATATTTATATGTTGTGTTCTTTATTAGTCAGAAAATGTTTTGTATCATATTTTCTATTATATTACCACTAAAGTGGCAAATAAACAAAACAACAACAAAACAAGAAATCTCACCTTGCAAACACGAGCCAACTCATACTGCAGATCTTTGATGGCACTGTTCTTTGAATCCAGAACATCCTGCAATGAGAGAAAAAAGGGTAGCACTGATGAATCCTTATCTAATTTTAGACTCAGAATATAAACATTTTTTACCAAATAAATTAACCAATTGAAAACATTAAACTTGTTTATAGTTTTGTTAAACATCTTTATAAGCATTGATGACTTATTATGCAATTTTGATTGCGGACGTAACAATGCATTCTCCTTAACTCTGGCAATACAAAACATTGAACACTTTAGGTATCCATTTTCAGGCTCGTTGAAAATGTACTGCTTCTACCAGAAAATAATGAATAGCTTCAGGTTCTCTGTAGTTACTGATTTTTAAGTAGGGCCCTAGGCTGACAAAACAAAAAGCAAACAGAATAGCAATATAAAAAACAAACAAAATCGATCAATCGATCAAATCAAATCAAATCAAATCAAATCAAATCAAATCAAATCAAATCAAATCAAACAAATCAAATCAAATCAATCAAGCAATCAATCACACAAATAAATATATAAATAAATGAAGTATAAGCGATCGCCTACCTCGAGTTTTCTTGTGACAACGGTGAGGGCGGTGGGGTCGAGGTTGGATGCGGAGAGCACCTCGTTCAGCTGGGCTTCCTTCTTCTCCAGCGTGTCGGAGAGGGCGCCGAGCTTCTTCTCCAGGAGCAGGTTCTTGAAAGAGCTCTTCTGTTGCACCTCGTGGATCGCCTTGACGAACTTGGCGTACAGCTCGTCACGCTCCTCTTGAAGCTGCAATTATGGGGAAAATAGACTCGTTAACAGTTTATTTCTATTAAATTTAATCCATATAATTTACAAATAGTTTGTAGAAAATCTTGTGAAGTGCAATAGCCCTAATTTTTCCCTTTTTTGCTGCACCTCGTGGATTGCCTTGACGAACTTTGCGTACAGCTCGTCACGCTTCTTCTGAAGCTTAGCAAAAAAACAACAATACAAATGTATAACTGAAGCCCTTTTAAAGAGAACAAAAATATGAATTGTGAAATAAAGTTTGGCATTAATTTCAAAATTTGACAGCATATCCTTTGTTCTTATTTCATGCAGTCAGACTTATTGGTTTACTACAATATATAATATTCTGCTGTTCTGCACAACATTGCTTTACAATAAAAAGAGGTTTTGAAGCAATATTTGCCTGAATAAATTCTTTTGCATGTACTACATTTAAGTTATAAAATCAGGCCATATTTTTTCGAGAGCTCCTGTTCAACTTGCATTACAGGTTCTTAACTGGCATTCTGTAAAGGTGTATTTTTATATGGGCTTTTTCGTGAATTCAGGGGCTTTAAAAGGGCAAATATACTGATTTTGCTCTATAGCATGTATTCTCCATAGCCCCAAGCCAGAGTATTCTCAGGATCAGTCCTGAATAGGTTAAAACCCCTGTGTTCTTTATTTCCCACCGTTTATAATATGAAGTTACGCTTTAATTACCTGTTCAAACCTCTGCTCCAAGACATCATGCTCCCACTGTAAATCCTTGTACTCCTTGTCCATGATCTTCAGCCTGGCTTTCGCACTCTGTCAAAGGCAAACAATTTGAATACAAATAATCAAACGATATAAGCACAACAAAAATATTTCATAGTTTATATAGTGACTATCCCAAGGGATACAGTAAAGTGGTCACTCTAGACAGGTGGACACTATGAAAAGGTTTGTGTATTGTTATTTTTATCTGCAAAGGGATTAATTTCAGTGGATTTACTATGGAGAGGGCACAGTGGAGATCGAGGCCACCATGCAGTAATGCTTAAATTACAGTAAAAGAAGCCTCTTCTTTATGTGAATGATATTCTCAATGCCCATAAGCTGCATGGTTTAGGAATGCTCCCCCAGGGAGTGGAGATGGTGCATAGTATCATATGACCGGGTTAATAATATGGTAAAGCGCTTAGAGATGATATTGTTTCATATTATGCGCTATATTAACCTAATCTATTATTAATATTATTTTGTCAGTCAAGAATAATTGTCTACTTACGGCGAGGGATGCCTTGTCCTTCTCGTAGTTGGTCAGCTGCCTGGTGAGCTCCGCCACCTCCTCCCTGGCCTTCTCCAGCGGCTCCTTCAGTTTCCTGTTCTCCGCCTGGATCTCGTTCATGTGCTTCTCCATCCTCTCCTCCTTCTTCTTCATCTCCTCCACTTGTTCCTGGTACGGAAAGAGGGAACGAGAAAAAAATGTAATTAAATTATGCATACAAAATAATACAATCGAACCAATTCAATGGGACAAGCAATATTACCTTGTTGTTGGTTATAAATGGTATACCAAGGCTCTTCATAAAGACATTCTGCTTTAACTATTAAATTGATTATAATCAAACTGGAAACCCCATATGCATGTTTGGGACAGAGTTCAATTAATTCAAATAAAACTTTTGACAGGCTGGTGTTTAAAAAATTTTCACAAAAGTCACATTAATTACTTGAACAATTTTTGGCACAAATGATAACACTAAATATGCAAGGTAGGCAGGTACACTAAAATAAACCAGATAAGACAACCGTCAATCAGGAAATAAAACGAAACACTTTGGAACACCCAAGGTTTTCTTTAAATTTCGTACACACCTTGAGTGAATTGATGAGTGCGAGATTGTTGAGCGTGATGTCGTTGTAGTAGTTCTTGATGTCGCTGAACGCCTTCTCGTGGTTGCGCATCAGCGTGTTGATTTGACTGTTCTTGCGCTCCTCGATCTCGTGGATCTCCGTCTTCCGCCTCAGCTCCAGTTCCTCCCGTAACGTCCGCATCTTCTTCTCGTATTTTGCCTCGATTTCTGGTGGAAAGATCATGGAATAAATCAAACTAGCACGTCTAAACTTAAATCAAGCCAGCACTTAAGAACTACTGTTGAATAGAGCTAGCACATAATCACCAGAATTAAATTGAGCTAGCACGTAATAAGTACTAAACTTGAATCAAGCTAGCGCATAAGAACTAAACGTTCATTTTGCATTCAAGATATACGCAGTACAACCATGAGATCATTTAGGAAATTATGCAATATCATCGACATAGTGACTAGCCATTTGATCTTTACCATTTACTTCTTATCTTTCTTTCTGTTTTTTCACCTAAATACACAATGATTCATAAAAAGATCTTTAAAAATATAAATTTTCTTGTAAAAAAGTACCACGTAAATAACTTAACTAATAATTACTCAAAGTTGTCTTACCTCTGGCTTCCCTTTCAAAATCTGCTCTGAGATTTGTAACTAGCTCATCGTTTTTCTGCGGTATAGAAAAAAACAAGAAGAAGAGAAATAAGAGTAATCAGAGATAATGAAGGGATTTGTAAAACACAGTATTCTAGCCAGCAATTAATCCAGTTAAATAACCAAATATACATCTAATGATAATTTCTACAGCATCACTAATATATTCTTTAAGCTCTTGGGAGAAAAAAAAAACAGTTGAAGCTGCCATCCTGGGGTTACTCAGTCATATTTTGAAAAAATAATATACTTGACTGTTTATAATATCTTTGCTGGCTTGCCAGTCAGCTCAGAAAATAAAAACAAGAGAAACCATTATGTCCTCATGTGCAAGGTGCTATTCCTTGAACAGCGCATTTATTATCACTATTGTCTCATTACCCTTCAAATACCCCTCGCTCTCTCTCTCTCTCCCTCTTTCTCTCGCCATTTATAAGGTTACAACTGAATCTTAGCTAGATTGCGAGTCAGAAGTGCAGGAAATAAAAAAGATTGTTCAAAACCTAACCATCTTGAGGTCTTTGATGATGTCCTCATGTGCCAGCTGCTGTTCCTTGAGGGACACCTTGAGGGTGCGCTTGTCTTTCCTCAGGTCGGACTCCTGCCCCCGGTTGTCGTCCTGCGCCAGTTTCAGAGCGACCGCACTCTCGGCCTTCAGCTCGGAGATGTTGTTTTGGTGCTCGTACAACAGATGCTTGACCTTTTGCTTGTAGACCTTTGGGGCAAATGAGAAAAGAGATTAACAATCAATATGAAATTAAAACAAATAAGGGCCTCAATTTCTAGGGCCAGCTTCAGCGTGACTGCACTCTAATCCTTTAGCTCAGAGATGTTGTTTTGGTGCTAGTACAACAGATGCTTGATCTTTTGCTTGTTGACCTTTAGGGCAAAAGAGGAAAGCGATTGAGAGGACAGAAGTTACTGTTCAAGCAAGTATGGTCTCAATTTATTTAGACATCAATATTATCACTATTTAAATGGTTAAAGTCATACCTGTAAAGTGTCCAAATCCACGAAAATTACTTGGAGCTTCCTCGTTTCTCTTCTACCGTGTTGTTTAGCTTATGGTAAGAGAAGAATAAAATAGGGTTTGATTTTTTTCAAATGTCCCTTTAGTATGAAGATAATTATCATTGAAAATCATTATTTGAAAAGCGTTAATCAACGCAATTGAAAAAAAGTACAATTGTTGTAGCTAAACGCGTCCGCATTGCAGCATGCGTGGGAACATTTCCGGAGATTGAACTTTGAACCCAGCGAGCACAAATTCCATGAATTCTGTACTACGTCTGTACTGTAATCATACACGGGTGCGAATATCTCAAACGGCTGATTATTACTGTGACAAATGTATGGCAGACCATCAGTATTCGGTGATAAAATATGAACTCAATATTCGTTTTTTTCACTAGGTAAACAGTGTTCGTTTTCTTTCAAACTTTCACAAATCTTTCAATTGTATTTTACAATGATATTGATATAGGATTGAAGTCTCAAATGTCATTTTGTGCAATATCTGACACTTTACAGGTATCACTTTAACACAAACTCTTCTTAAATCCTACTCCTCCATCACTCACCTTGATCTCGACCTGATGCCTCTCCTCCGCATCCTCCATCTCCCTGTCCTTGTTCCTCAGCCCCGCCCTCGACTCGTCCAGCTGCCTCTTGGTGATCTCCCAGAAGGTGTTCACCTTGTCCCTCTCCAGCTGGAAGTAGTTCCTCTCCTCTCGCTCTCTGTCCAGCTCCTCCCGCAGCCGTGTGATGTGCTCCTCCAACTAGAGAGAAGAAAAAAAGATTTTTTTTTAGTATCAGTTAAATGACAATTGTTTAAGGCTAGTTGTTCAATATGTTAAGTTGGTTAGACAAGCGGCAAGATGATGATCTTGTCTCTCTTGCTCTCAGTCCAACTCTTCCCACAGCCTAATGACGTGCTCCTACAACATTAAGTATTAGTTGTTTTCTGTTCTCTTATTGTCAAGCTAAAAATGATACTGAAACAAAGTGTTGACTACACTCAGTTCTTTGATATTTGTGTTTTCGTATGTTTGGGGACTAATTAAAAGTCAGAAACTGTACTGGTTGATATATAGACAGAGATATTTCAAGGGCATTCTTAAGATTATGTTTCAAACAATGACTCTGTCTTAACCAATTGCCTTCTTGAACCCGGTGGGCAATGTATTAACCTGTTGGTTACGGGAACCGGGTGGGCTATGTACTAAGTCTATGGGGATTTCAGAATCTCGAAGGGAACGGGTTAACACTATGGGGACTGCAAGTAAAGACCCATCCCCCCCCCCCCCCCCATATATGGATTTCTTTTCCAAGACGTGCCCCACACCATGACCCAAAATAAAACAAATTATGCCCTAGATGCAATTGAATAGAGCAACCCTTTTTTTCTCTTCGTCATGCTGTCGTCACGTCTTGCTGGAGAATGATATATTTAAAAAAAAGATGCATTCAACGTGTCAATTAACCCCTATTTCTCACCTGTTCCTTGGACATTTCTTCCGTTGAGATTCCATCGATTACTGTGGGTGTCTTCGCCTTGGCAGACTTCTTCTTCTTACCCTTCTTACCTCCTTTCTTGGGTGGCTGAAAGTAATTGATATATGAAGAAAGCAATTTATGAGTCAATCAAGTAATTACTCGCTCAAAACGTGCCAATATCATCTAACAAACTTCATAACTCAGAGTCATTGTCATATATGCAGACTTGACTTGTTCATCGATTCAATTGATCCGAAAATACAAAAGTGAATTCAATCTGTTGAGAGTATATGACATTATTACTAAAAATGGATCACAGCGCCTTCAAACAGTTTAAATATCAATGGTACTCCAGAATGACATTATTGAACTAAATAAACTCTATGCGAGGAAATCTGGTTTCTCAGATAGTTAGTTAGCTGTAAGTCTTACGTGTATTCATGAGTATTATGATGCGGTGTCTGGATATGGCCCCCCTAATTTTTAACAACCCATATCTGAAAAACTAAGTTAGTAAAAAAACAAAAAATTTGTAAAGATTGAACTCCAAATGAAGATGAAAATAATGGCATGCCTTATCTGCTGACTGTGATCATAATTGTCCCATAATGGCGATTTGCATTTCACTGCGCAAACAAATCACATTGAAAGACGTAGATCGACAAATCTATCTCTTTCATGGCCTTTTTGAGATTATTATTGTTATTTTCACTGTCGGCATTCTAGCATGCCGACAGTGAAAATAACAATAATAATGTCAAAAAGGCCATGAAAGCGATAGATTTGTCGATCTATGAAAGACGGTGCCATAATATGGCCCCCCTTTTTTAAAAGTCTGTTTTCTTTGAAAAATAATCATCTTTTTCCAATGAAAGTGCCATCAAAATGTTCTTAAAATCCTGAAGATTTAATCTATTCCTAAGGCTAAAACATTTGTATAAACGTGACAAATGTGCCAAATCTGAGCCAATTCTGAAACGATGTCACTTATTCCCTGGCTGTGCAAACAAATGTACCATTCATTTGTATACACTTGCGCGCAGAAGATGGTTGTTGCTTGCGCTTTATTGCGCTTTATAGCCTTTAATAACCACAAACGAAAATAGATAAGCAAATGAACTTTGAAGTTCACTGCGCGAAATTCTCTTTGTTAATGTGCTTAATCAGCTGATAAACAGGGGGCCATATTACAGCATGGGCCATATTTGGTAGCCTGATCATCCTATTTATCTATTCTATAAAATAGAAAAATCATTGTAAAAAGTCTTAATAATAATACATATTTGAATAGTTAACTCCCAAATCTACCGATTTGATGATAAATGTCAATGTCCAATGGCAATGAGGTTCGCGTTCGTCGCGTCATAATCAATTGTTTCTGAAATTGGAGGCATTGTCAGGCAAACATTCGTTCATTTCACTGACAATGCATGTCATCGATTGATTTGCATGAAGGCCTGCACGTTTATAGCCACCATCTGGAGGCGATTTGTGCAGTATTAACAAGACAAGACAGATTTGAATGTCGACTTCTGCCAGGCCAGGCGCGGCGTGAACAAGCCACCGCCGATGCTGGTTTACCGACCGGCTAGTCCCGGCGCAGTTTCATCTAGCGCACCGATGGCACTGCGTGTTCAGCACGTCTTCGTGTGAAGAGGTTCATTAGTTACGAGATTTGCTTAAACTTACCGTCCAAATATGATTAACGATGGGGAAAACAGTATGAATGTTTTTAATATCGTCAAGATATACTTACCATTTTTTCTCTCAAAGAATACTTATTTTACAGGTAAAATGTTTCGTCAAAATTCTTGGCAGCAGAATGCACCGGTGCAGTGTTTGTTGATCATAGAAACGAAACAGAAACGTTCCCGGATGTATTTTTTTCTTCTTCTGAATACCGCCATCTCTTGACGATGACGGGTCACGTCAATTTACATCACAGCTATAATTTTTATCACCGAACTCACACCTCTTTTGACATTTTTTGATAAAGTGTAGGCATTTTTTGAATAAATAAAAAATCACCGAATAAATCTGGGCCCCAGATTTATTGCGATCTGATATATTTATTGATATTTCAGCCGTTTCTAAACCGATTTTGATCAAATAAAGTTTATTCTGCCATTAAAATTGTATGCTCTTTCAAATTTTACACTCAGTTTTCCGTTATCTCACAAAGAAATGATTTCGTGCAGCGCCATCTATACCAAAGCTAAACCCCTTTAATTGTAACTAAGTTCAGCTCCAAGTAGACACATGTCTCCCTTTAATGCCGGCAGCTTCTTGCGTCAAGCATTAATTATAACATACCCCTTTGGGCCCTTTACAAGCTATCCATTACCAACCAACCCGGACCAACCAAATATTATAAATAAATATATAACTTCATTAATTATTATGATCATCAAACATCGGTTTAAAATAAAGAAACAATTCTAAATAAAGATTTTAATTTTTTTTTATCACAAAAGACAAAATAAATTTCGAATTGTATTTTTGGCTCTTCTAGTTATTTAGGGCATATTTTAGCAAATACGTCATTGAAGGAGTTGTATGAGCTATAAATGCATACCGGCCTCAGACAAATCGACATCATTGAAATGCCCTCTGTAGTCTGTCGAAATTTCGAAAACCATCTTTTGAAGCCATCAACGCTTTTATTGTAGAACTCTTTGCCGAGTAATTAAGCCCATAACTGCAAGCATAGAACTAGTAAGAGATCCAGATTTCGGTAACTTGAAAACAGGGGCACTTTTGTATGAATGTTGTTAAGAAGGGCTCTCATTTTTTGTGATTAATGATCTTCTTGAACCAACCCGCCATCTTGCTGACCCCCAAGATAATTTAAGATTTAATTGATTCTGACATCTCTGCCCGGGGGGTCTGTCCTCATTGAAAGGGGGGTATCATGCGTGACCAAGAAATCGAGTAAAAAGGGTGGTTTTTTACGATCAGGCGAGTTACTCGAGTATCTCGAATAGGGTCTCAAAATCACCCAAAATCAGGAAAAAGGGTATCTTTTTTAGGCTGATGAATTACTCGTTTAGGGTCTCAAAAATTCAGCTTACTTGCTTAGGGTTCATTTAACAACAAGTTTTAGTCACCGTTTTGAGCTGAAATATCCACCAAATCCCGGTCCAAAACATCGCACACGTTCGCTGTTCGCTGTTCGCCGTGCTCCTGGATCGTGATCATACTCATAGGTTGGAAAAACAATTTATTTACATTATGCTTGATCAAGGGCCTCATGCAAGGAAAGCAAAATAGTATTACTTGCTTAGGGTAACAAAAATAGTTATAACTTGCTTAGGGGTTTACAAAAAATTGATTACTTGCTTAGGGTATCAAAAATAGTCATAACTTGCTTAGGGGTTTACAACAAAATTATTACTTGTTTAGGGTATCACAAATAGTTATAAACTTGCTTAGGGGTTTACAAAAAAATGATTACTTAGGGTAGCAAATTACCGATAATCATACTTACTTAGGGTGTATTTTTTGCACCACGCAAAAACTTGTTTAGGGTGCTTTTGGCAAGTCCTTGGTCACGCATGATACCCCCCTTTCTATGAGGACAGACCCCCCCCCCCCCCCCCCCGGGCATCTCTGTCATGCAGCTAAGAAACAAATAAACATACTCAAACATGGACGCACATACAAACACACACACACACATACACGAACATAAACATGTCAACACAAACACACGATTCATAAAATACAATATACACTCTTTCACTCACACACACACAACTATACATAAACATGTCAACACACAAACACTCGATTCATAAAATACAATACTATTTCACTCCCACACACAACACACACATGAACATAAACACATCAACTCAGAAACACACGATTAATAAAATACAATATACTCTTTCACTCCCACACACACACACACACACACACACACTACATACACACACACGAACATAATCACGTCAACACAGAAACACACGATTAATAAAATACAATATACTCTTTCACTCCCACACACACACGCACTACATACACACACACGAACATAATCACGTCAACACAGAAACACACGATTCATAAAATACAATATACACTCTTTCACTCCCACACACACACACACACACATGCACAACACACAAATATGTACACACTCTCACACAAGCACCACTGCAACATGACAAACATACATACATGTATGCGCAATAAATACACATTGAATTATGTGAAAAACGCAATGACCACTCAAAAGGAAAATCTTATTAAATTGTGATCTATTTGGCTTAGTCATATAAACAGGTATTTTGTACAAATATGAGATATATATAATGTTGTCACATGATTTGCGACAACTGAGAATGTGCATGTATAAGCCTCTGGCTGGCCAACAAATCCAACATCTCCAGCATACTATCAATTTTAAACATAAATCATACAGATAAGTGCTGCATAATCATAGTCGTTATTATTTGTACATGGAACTAGAACACATTTCTAGTGAATTTTGTCTTGTTCTCATTTCAGACATTTTTAAAATTTCATTTGGCGCTCAAAGTAGTTCAATAACAATTATGAATGAAATCAAACAATAACAAAAATATTTTCATATTTCAAAAAGGAACAAATATGTTTGCGATTCAATCATGTATTTTCCGCATATTATACAGATCATAACGAAGGACAAAGATGAACAAAAAAACTATTCTTGGATTTTGGGATACGTTTATTACTTTTGATATATTATCATATAATTATATTTCGTTTTGTGATTCTTATGACTTCTTTACAAAAATGCTAGGGTAATTGAAATAATTTATGACAAATTTTCAAACCTAAAAACGATTCTTATGATTTTTTCAGCCCCCACACAACCTTTCTCTTCTGTCCTGATCGGAAAAATAAAATCATATATACTTTTCAATCATAATTCCCCAAACAGATAAATGTACAAGTTTGCCCGTTACTTCCAGATGAGCTTAAACATAAGGAATTGCAGTTTTTCCTTGTATTTAATCAATTTAGATGCCCAATCAGCAGCCAGTAAACCAAAACTTACAGCGATTTAAATCGCATTTATATGTCCGCATGTGTTTTTCAAGAGCAGATTTTTGAGTGCAACCCGTTTTACAATTACATATGCTGCATGTGAATTGTGAAAGGTCTTTCACCAGTGTGAGTCCTTCTCCTTAAGTGTCTTTTAAGATCAGATTTCTGAATGAAACCCTTTTTACATATGCTGCATTTGAAAGGTCTTTCAACAGTGTGTGTCCTCAGGTGTACTGTTAGATAACTTTTATCAGAGAAAGGCTTTGAACATACATTGCAAATGAACGGTCTTTCCCCAGTATGTGCCCTCATGTGCACTGTTAAATGTCCTTTAGCAGAGAAAGTCTTTGAACATACGTTGCAAATGAACGGTCTTTCCCCAGTATGTGCCCTCATGTGCATTGTTAAATTACTTTTATCAGAGAAAGCCTTTGAGCATACCACGCAAATGAAAGGTCTTTCACCAGTGTGAGTCCTCAAGTGTTTTTTAAGATCAGATTTCTTACTGCAACCCTTTTTACATATGCTGCATGTGAAAGGTCGTTCACCAGTGTGTGTTCTCATGTGTGCTGTTAGATAACTTTTACAAGTGAAAGCCCTTGAACATATGCTGCAAGTAAAAGATCTTTCACCAGAATGTACGGTTCTCATATGATCAACCAGAACGTGTTCCCGAGAGAAAGCCCTGGAACATACCTCACATTTGAGAGGTCTACCATCAGTGTGAGTCCTGAAGTGTTTTTCAGGATCAGATTTCTGAATGAAACCCTTTGCACATGTCTCATCCTCCTGAAGGGCCTGCTTTCCTGGCACTCCTACTAAATTTGGAGAGGTACATTTCTCTCTGGAAGTAATCTCGTCACCTTCCTGATGATCCACATTTTCTGCAAGGGAACATGAAAGAATTAGGTGATATTCAAGCATTTGCTATGTCTCATGTCTGAGTTACAAACATGCATGTATGTGGTTTTATTTATTTTTCTGAATGCTACTACAGTACGTGCGGTTACATTTTCTTTTCATATTGTAATTATACTTTTTTAAATGGTACAAGCATGTGCATAATTAAGTTTAGGGGTGACAAAAGGTGTGCAATAAAACATGTATCTGAGTTCAAATGAATTGGAATTTGGAAATTTTCAAATTGTACCATTATACCCAAAGAACAACACACCAAACAAAGCATCTGTCAATTTGTTCAAGATCACAATCTGACTGCTTGATATTACCTTCATACATTGTTCCTTCCTCAGTCTTTATCTCCTTTAACTCCAGAATCACAAACTCTCTCTGCAGATCATGTGATACATCAGGTGGTCGCGTAGCGATAGACTTCCTTAGATGTTGATCATGGGAAGAATCAGATGATTCAATGGCAGCCAAGTCTCTTTGCTGATCACGTGACTCTGAGTCTGGCGATTCCATGGCAACCTCCTGCAGTCGATCAATCTTAGCATCCAGAGAACCCTCAGCCGGTGCATTGAGATGACTGTCCACTTCAGATGGTCCTGCATGTCACATGAAATTTAACTCATTAAAAAGAGTTCCATTATGTCAATGTCATACAATTTTTCTGAAAGTGATATCGGAGACTTCAATACTAAGACTAGACTAATGTAGTAGATTCTTCTGAATTATGAGAGTTTTGTGAAAAAGGGAAGAAAAAACACTGACATAGTGAAGAGAACATTTATGTTATAATAGCTGCAATAAAAAATAATATTCATAAATGAAGCCAGCAATTTAATACGAACTTTTAAAGAATAAAGAGAAGGAGAAGAAGAAAAGAAGAACAATTTAATACGAATAACTATTTAAGAATAAAAAGAAGAAGAAAAGAAGAAAAGAAGAAAAGAAGAAAAGAAGAAAAGAAGAAAAGAAGAAGAAGAGTGAAGACGACTTGAGCTCACCTTGACTTTGAGCAAGAGCCGTACAACAAGATGTACGTAATGTTGACATTGAATTTGAAACATGCAGAGAGCTTTTTAACTCCGTGAATGCTGATGGATCTGGGAAAGCATTGCATTCTGATCCAGAACTGGAATTAGATGATATCCAGCCAGAATGAAGTAACATGTCGACGTTGGATGGTGCTGACGTCTCTGTTAAGTTTGGCTCCGTTTTGATGTCCAAGTGTTCTCTTTCAGTTTCACTTTCACCAATAACATCACAGCCAGAAGATCTGCACACGCACTTGTAAGAGGATTCTGCACAAAACTGTGCATGAATTTTAAGCAAATGAAACACGAAAACCTCATCTGTAATGCAAGCATATTCATCATCGTGACCTTGGAGAAAATCTTTCTTCTGATGCTCCCACAAGTCCGAAGTGCTCACGCTATTCAGATAAATGCATGTAACTGTGGAAGCTTTGCAGGTACCTTGCTCAGCAGATTTACTATCACCACCGCCCATGGTCAACGTCCCCAGAGTTACGGCCGCGCTATCCATTGTTCTTCGATAGGTGTCTTCCAAAACAAAACGCTGATATAAAATCCGATGTTGCGAAAAGTGGAAAAGTCAGCTATCTATTTTTTCTACGCCGGCTTCATCTACTTCATTACCCTCAAGAAATGGATGATTTCACAACTTGTGCCGGATTAATCAGATATAAACATGTAGAAATGGGGGGTGACTCGATTCTCGCGGTCGGCATGACGTCACAGTCACGTGATTTCCCTAACTACGCGATCGGCCATTTTGACAAAGGGGCAAACAATTAGCGCGAGCGAGTGTTGACTGTACTGTGCAGTACTCTTGACATTAGTTAGCACGCTCATGTACATTCTGAACTTCAACAAATCGGGGCGAATTACATATCAAAATGAAGAACAATAATCACAGATCACAAATCTGAAGTTAGTTTTTTTAAACGCCTTACCAAAATCCGGAAAAAACAGATGTTTCATGGTCACTTTCTGCATTGCGTTTTGTGACCGTCGATTTCACTAGCGATCTTCGCGATGGGGATCGGATCGGCGGGGGATCGTTTAGCCGATGCGTGCGGCGCGGTGCAGTGCACAGTACAGCAACACACGCAGCCAGCGGCCACGGTGATTGGCGATTGCATGTCAATCGCGCGCTGTCCCGATTGAATTTATGCATGATATCAGGAAATGTAAATAAATATATTGTATTTAATAAATTAATACATATCTATTAGTATTAATACAATAATAATTATATACTTTTAATAATCTAGGCTGATTAGTTTTATAAGTTTTGTTAAGACTAAAATGTAGGCTAAATAAAAATAAACAAACGTTTATAATAGTTATGACATTATGATGAATTCTTTATCAACCCATCTTACCTTGATTTTTTTCTCTTTTATTTTACAGGGCTCGGCAGATTATATTTACTTCAGGAGAAGTAAGAAATAACCGACAACATGATCTCAAAAGATGAATGTTAATCACCAGATTTGTAAAGAGCGACACAACATAGTACTTACTTCCCAAGTCGCTTTTGATCTTGAGCTTATTTGAATCAACCATGTGACCATATTGATAAGTAATTTAAAGATATAATAGGATAGTGGCACATGCACCCCATTTATTCTAGAAAAGAAAACAATATAAAACATGAGATGACATTTAAAAAAAGGAATGTATACTGTGTGCCCCTCCTCCCCCAATAAATTTAGTGTACCCCCAATCAGACTGACCATATGCTACTACCCCACTGATATGGGGGTCTTTAAAAGATATGTAGGTAATTTCATAACGCAGCGTTACCACACATACATATCATTCTTCCCGATATTGATTCGGCGATGAACAAGATAGTTCCCAGTAGTACCCATTTGTTTTTAATTACCCTTATGATATTATCTGCAAACTTTGATTATAAATGATCTGCGCAATACAAGTTTGTATAACTTCATTTCATGTCGCCTGGTTGTTCTTTATGTGTAATAAAGTGCAACATTATTATAGTACTTGCAATTTCATTTCATGTTAGAATAAAAGATGAAAGTTAAAAAGACATGTACGCAACATGGCATGCAATATGAACAGCAATTAAAGAACAGGTGGAACAAATCATGCAATAATAAACTTGACACCCGACAGTTTAAATCTCATCCCAACATATAAAAGTTGAAGGTAGCAACATATTCATTATAATATTTACCCATGTTTTGAAAAGATGTGTTTTATTCTCCTTTAGTCTTTACTATTATGTTGATCAATTTATCAGTAGCCTAATCATGCAATGTTTATAATTATGCAATGAATATATTTCTTTATCATTCAATTTGTATAAATCATAATTATTGTTCAATATGTTGAAAATAAATAAAGAAAAAATCTAACAACATGACACATCAAAATCATTCAACCCGAGGTGAGGTCGACGTGAGCGACCTTGTACCTCACAAACATCCATCATGAAGCAAGCTTGACGTTAGCAAACTTGCATCGTTGTACAAGGCTGACGTTAGCAACCTTGCGTCTTGTCCCAGGACGGGTTGGCGTTAGCGATGGCAACTCGACCTCGCACTGCCGTTGCCAGCATGAGGTAAGCATTCATATTATTTATATGATTTTCCTGTGTTAGAATTTAAAAAAATGAAGAAACAAGTTAATAATGAATTTTATCAAAGAAAGACACAAGTCGGGTATAATTACATGAAATTGTTACACATTTCCTGCGTAAACCAAAACTAGGAATTTCAATTCTAGATTAGGATTTATAGACCGTAGTATAACTATAAAATAGTAAGATATTCACATGAACATTTTTTAGAAGGGATTAAGTAATAGTTAAACACTACTCAAAACATTCTAGACTAAACAATTCTGAGAAATCTGAATAAAAATTGATCCAAATGACCAAAATTAAATTGGAAAATGTTTAACTATCACTAACATCAGTCACTATCATCAGTCATTTTCCAGCTCAAAATTAGTGGATATGGTTGGAAATTTTGAAAACTGTATTAATATCTGCAATAAGAATACAAAATCACCCGAATGTGACCGAAATTAATAAATGTGCACATCTCAACAACTGGTAGTGTAACTCCTGTATCGCCGCATGATTCGTGCGCGCGCGTGCGACAAAAGCTCCGCCCGAGCTTCGGCTTACACAGGCATGACATGTGGTATACGCCTGGTATACCGCTAAATCCGTATGGCGAGTCCGCTTTTGTTTGCCCCTTCGCGCTCGGTTGTTAAGCGGAAGTTACCGTTCGCTAGTGAAAATCCCCGGATGTCCGACCGAGAGAATCAGAATTAATCTTTCGTTCGTCTTTTACACTACTAGTACTACCCACTTTTTCAGAGCTGAACTCGCCGTGCTGAAACCTCTGTAAAGTGTCCTTAGACGGATCATCCAGTTATGAGTTCAAAACGTCAAGTCGTCAAGATCTGTTCACATCTGCTACCTTTTGTTCGGGGTTTATGACTGGACAATCGATAGCAGTCGACACACAAGATCGTGGGGCACACTAATGTCTCAGCTCAGCATGCAGCGCATGCATGCAATATGCACTGGACGCGCGCGAACGCGAACGTAGGATTTATGACTTTGACTTTCAACCTTCGCACGCACACTGCGCTCTAAAATCTTTAACCCTATAATTAACGCAGGCCGGCCGGCGCGGGGGGGGGGGGGGGGGGGTGGGGGGGGGGGGGTGGGTGGGGTGGGGGGGGGGGGGGTGGCGCGGGGGCACAATGAACATCTTGGTATGGCCACTTCCCGTTGCAAGCCAAATTTCATGAAAATCATTAGTAATAGGTCGTCATTGAAATTTAGTAATTTCCTCAAGAATTATTTTGTGTAGATCTTTGTTTTTTAAGACAAAATGGCGTAAAACAGTGAAACTATAATGGAAGTATAATGGTAGTATACTGCAAATAATCGTACAGCGCTCAACTGCATGCTATAGGGCAGGAGCTGAGATAAATTTCTAGTTAAACATACTGTTTCGATGCATTTCGATTTGTAATGCCCTTCAGTAACATGATTTGACCAGGTAAGTAGGAAGAACATGTATATACCAACAGAGAGTGTGTGTATAAAGGGCCGGGGTATATAAAGGAGGAATAGTTATATGGAATTACATGTATAGAAAATTAAGTTTGTATGTATTTTTTATGATAGTGTTTGATTTTATAATCATGATGCCTAGGCCTACAAACATTATGAAATGCAAAACATCAAAACTGAAGAAATTACAAACAACAGTACATTATCACCTACTGTAATTTGTTTGCCAACATACGTATGGTATGCAAACTTGTGAAGGTCACCTCAAAAAAAGTTGCGGACATAATGCCCCTCAAATACCCCAGAAATGCAAAGATATAACGGCGGAAACAGCCGAGTATTACTGAATTTAGAGCATATTCCTATGTTTTTCATCACATTATTGTAAATAGCGCCCTCATTTTGCTTGACCTGCTATATAAAGGTGGTTGATCTGATAATACAGAAATTGGAGTGGGGGGGGGGGGGGGGGGGGCACTCCCCCTCACCCCCCCCCCCCCCCCCTTGGGCTGCTGCAACTGGGGAAAGAGCAGAATTTGCCCACAGACTGAACATCCGGCTAAACAAAATCCTCTGAATTTGTCTGTTTGTCAGCACGGGCGTAGCGAGTTACGTAATACCTATTCAACTGGGGGGGGGGGGGGGATGGATGAATAGATCATCCCACCCACTTGAATGGGTATCAATGTCATGTCTACGCCCGTGTTTGTCAGTATCAGTGGCGTAGCCAAGAATTGTCCCAAGGAGGGGGGACTGCAACACCTAAGCATACAGGGGCCGCTTTGGGTGGGGTCAAGGGGGCAGAAGCTTTTGGATTTTTCGCTATTCAAAGCCCCAGAATTAAAACTTATCAGCTAACAAGCAAGGAACAAGCAAAACAACTAGATGGATCTTCGATTGCGCGCAATCGAAAATTATGCCACGCCCAAATTAACATGCACTGATTTAATTTTTTTAAATATTTTTCATATATTTTGAGTCCTGTGACATTGACCATATGAACCCAATCTTTGATGGCTCCCTAAAAAACATTCAGGTACCAAGTTTGATTGAAATCTTATATTTAGTTCTTGAGATTTTGGCATTACAAGCTTTTTTTGCATGTATGAGTCCCGTGACCTTGACCTCAACCTCATGACCCCAACATTTTATGGCTACGTTGACTCTTTATGATACATTCAGGTACAGAGTTTGATTGAAATCTGACATTCAGTTATTGAAACGTTGCCATTACAAGCCATTTTTGCATACATATTGAGTCCTGTGACCTTGACCTTTGACCTCATGACCCCCCAAATCTAATCAGATCAGTGGCACCTGATATGTACACTCATACCAAGTTTGAAATTGATCCCTCGACCGGTTCTTGATATATCGCAAGAACGAGGCATTTTTGCACATACATTGAGACCTGTGACCTTGACCTTTGACCCCTAAAATCTAATCAGATCATTGTCACCCCTATATGTACACTCATACCAAGTTTGAAATTGATCCATCAACTGGTTCTTGATATATCGCGAGAACGAAAACGGGACGGACGGACGGACGGACGGACGGACGGACAACCTGAAAACATAATGCCTCCGGCGGAGGCATAAAAAGTGGGCGTGGCACAAAGAACCCTCCCTCACTATGCACTGGTGGGAACCCTGGCTTTGCTGTTTAGGTTCGCTTTTTAGCAAACCCATGGCTAAAGCTAGGCTAAAGCTATAATTGCCACAACATATAGTGATTTTCCCTATATATATATATATACTAGATTTTAATTCAGTCACCCTTACACAATAAGGGAACAATGTACATGATCCCTCCCCCTCCCCCCCCCCCCCAAAAAAAAAAAATAAATAAAAATAAATAAATAAATAAAATAAAAAAGTTACGAGGCAACTCTGCATACCAATGTTTACAAATGTTAATACAAAACAACAAAAATAAACATAACTTCAATTATAATATGTTTCTAACAAACTTTTTTATTCAATATCCACATGATTTTGGTATAATTCTTGTATACATTCAATATTTTCAAATTTGCTTAAAAGCTCTCTAAAAGTTACAAATTAAACACAAATATTTTGTAACTAGTATTGAAACATTTCATTCAAATAAAGTCAGAGCAAATTCAATCAAATATTTCTACACAATTCCACTATGAAGGGTCAACATTCTTCAAATAAAAGGTCAGCAACCATGCTTTGTCGGAAATCACTTCTACATATTTCTCTTGTTGACATAATCATACAATGTAATATAAAAAGGGACCAAATGTTTAGTTTGCAATCATACTTATTTAAAAATTGATATTCTTTCTTAAATTGAGTGAGTTACATACATGTCGTACAACTCTTAATGAAAGCAACATTGTGAGATGGCATTTCTATTTAACTTTATGTATTACTGTAAACGTTGCTGAGTGGACACAAAAACACATTCGCTGCTTTTAAATTTCGCGGCCGAGCAAGTGTTCACACGTATTGCAAATCGTGCATTAATATTTGTGGGTTTTAATATTCGCGGACGCCGACTTCAGCACGAAATCCGCGAAAACTAATGCACCGCAAACATAACCACGTTTACAGTATCTTTATGGCAAAATAATTCAGTTTAAGTTTAAATTAACACATTCAGGACTGTTCCTGAAACTACTCAGGTTGGAGTAAAAGGGAATGCATAAAACAAAAAGTCTTGAATGGGTTAACAGAATCATTCATGAAATTTTCAGATAAACAGATATGAACTTTGGAAAATGATTGATCCTATATTCTTGCCTTATAATTGATTTTACTATTATAAAATTATGCACAATAACTAAGCTAACTATGCTTAAGATGATAAAAGTACCACAAAATACTTACAAGTCAATATATTACATTTAATCTAAATTCTTTGGGAGGGAATCGCAATGTACAAATACAGTCAAACCTTTAATTAGTGGCCACCTGTCTATAGCAGCCAACCTGCTTGTAGTGGCCACCAAGTGTTCCCCTGCAGGGAAAAACAGTGTTATGGAACCTGTCAATAGATGTCATTTGTCTTCAGCAGCCACTATTCTTGTTTCCCCTAAGTGGTCACTATAGACAGGTTTGACTGTACTTTTGACAAGTCATAAAATATAGATTGAATATACAGTAATTACATATCAAATTATTACTATTACACTATATTACACTATTAGAATAAATACCATTTTAAATTCATACAAACTTTAACAACAATGATCATCAATCCAATCATATCTGGTCATCTAGTCAAACAGCAACACGTGCTTCATATTCATCATATTTATGGACACAATAATAAAGGTGTCGATTCAAACATGGCAAAATGTTGAATATTAATCTATCATAATACATACGCATTAGCTTTAGATCCTCATCATTTGTCCGGAATATAAATTAGACTAATTTATCTCTGATCAAATCTTAATTTAAAGAGACATTGGACTCAACAATCATCAACTGACCTCATATTAATTAAATTGATGGAAAACTATATAGTCTAGATAATTTATCTATACTCTGTACAGGAATGTAGGATGATGGATATATACACGCATGATGAAAACTAACACATAAATATACACATATTTGTACACACACACACACACACACACACACACATAATACAGACTGATATATTAAGTAATTCTTTTTGAAGTTTTGGAGAGTCTTCAATAACTTGTAATTTTTCATTATTAATGTACCATTATCATGAACAAGCAACTCAATTCTAAGAACGATACTAAGTATCCTTTTTCATGTCCACAGTTGAGCATTGCAAACGATATGAAAGACGGTACTGTTTTTGTATGTCACTGATTATCAAGTCAATGCATTGCACAATCATGTAGAATATAAGCAGTAGAGTTGTCACACATAACACCTCATCTTCCTCTTCATTCAAATCACATTTCAGTACAGAATGCAGTATGAGAAATATAGTGCCAATTATAAAAATGAATTACATTTTTTGTTAGAACTACTTTTATTTACAATCTCATTTTACATAATTCAACTTTCCTTCTTCAATTATGTAAGTTATATGTCGCTATACATAGAGTAAAAAATAGCTTCTATGAAAAAATGCCAGATAATCCGTCATTCAAACAATTCTTAGGGCAGCTCTATTTGTATACTCTTATACAAATACATTTACAGATCATTTCACAAAAACACATTTTTGTCGGTTCATTGTCAGCAAATTCTATCAAGAGTTTGCCTATTATTCATCATATATACGATTCTCCAGCTATCACTGTCAACAAGCTTTCATAGAACCAACAATCACCTTGTACCAAAATAGTCTACACAATCTAAACTTCACCAGCTTTTACTCCTATTTCAGATTATCAAATTAAGTACTCTATAACCTCTAACATACAGAGATATTTTGCAAACTATTTTAAAGCTTGAATATTAATCCACAATCTGATTCTTGAGCATGTTTAAGCACCTTTCATTACCTTACTGTTTGCAATGAAAACAACAAAATAGCGCACTCATTAAATGTATTCATTGTCACAACACGTCCTATTTTATTCATGCAGAATCAAAAGTATTAGTACAGCTTCTGACAAGCTACATGTATTGGGATTCTAGAAAAATGCAACATCATATCGTCAGGTGAGAGTGAGAAGGGCGTAAAGTAAATGTTTGGCTAAATTGTATTCTGTACCTATACCATCTTGTAGGTAAGAGCCTTCTTCATGTGATGCAAACTTCTTAGATAACATACATTTTGTAATTGTTTTTATTTATTTTTATTTTTATTATTATTATTATTTTTATTATTATTATTATTATTATTATTTTTTTTGGGGGGGGATATTTATTGGATGAAAAAGAGAGCTAAATTTGGTTTCTAAGAGGGTCCCCTACTTCAAAGATGATTACCGTACTGACTGGCGGAATCGCTGCAGCCGCGTAAATGCCGCATGCCGACTTTGAGCATTGAAATTGAAAAAAAAAAAGTGGGAGAAAAGTGCGCTAGGGAAAATGGCGACAAAAAAGGCGGGAATAACGGCCGAAAACCAGAAAATCGGCGGGGAAAATTTGCCAAATTTAAGCAGGGAATCGGCGGCGCGTAAAATTTCTCGCAATCGCGCTATTTAACTGCCATGCAAGCTACGAGTTACGATGTACCATCTCGATCAAAATGTCCGAACCGTACTGTACTACAGAGAACCCTGTACTACTGTGCAATGCAATGCAACCATAACGCACGTAGATCGATGGCAGGCAAGCGCGGCGCTGGCAGTTGAAAATTTGACTATCGCCGCGTACGCGCCGCACCCCAACTTTGCGGGGTTTTTTCAAGGAAAAAGTATGCGGCGATTACGCCGGTCAGTACGGTATCTCTGTAGTACAAATATCGACTTACCCCTCATCTCTTTCTCAACTGACAATATACTGTACATCATTGCTTCACACAAGCAGTGCAGATAGTTCTTGATTCACATTAACCTGGAATTGAACGCACCTGTCCATTGCTTAAAGTGATCCAGGTAAAGTGTCAGATATTGCACAAAATGACATTTGAGACTTCAATCCTATATCAATATCATTGTAAAATACAATTGAAAGATTTGTGAAAGTTTGAAGGAAAACGAACACTGTTTACCTAGTGAAAAAAACGAATATTGAGTTCATATTTTATCACCGAATACTGATGGCTTGTCGTAGAATTGCAACAGTTATAACTGGTAGCCTATGACGATATATCCGCACCCGTGTATGTTTACATATGCGGTATACAACATTCCTGGAATTCCGGCACGTGTTGGATCAAAGTTATCTAGGTCGGGAATGTTTCCCACGCTCGGACGTATCCAGCTGAAACAAGTGTACTTTTTTTGAAAAGCGTTGACAAACGCTTTTCAAATAATGATAATTATCTTCATACTAAAGGGACATTTGAAAAAATCGAACCCTATTTTATTCTTCTCTTACCATAAGCTAAACAACACGGCAGAAGAGAAACGAGGAAGCTCCAATTATTTTTCGTGGAGTTAGACACTTTACCTGGATCACTTTAAAGAGAGGTTGAGTATGATTAAAAAAACTCTTATTCGCTAGATGATGAATCAAACGCAACTTGTGCTTGGAATCAAACACAACTTTTACGCATTTGAAAGCAAAGTTTCATTTCATTATTTTGAGTACCGTTTAATCGTAACTAAACACCCCTACTCATACCATTTTGCGTGAAGTTACCCATTGACAATAAAAAAATGTTTAGTCCTGAGAGGGTTAAAGGTACATGGTAAGCTCTTAAGTTGCATGAAATTCTTACACTTTATGTCATACAATAATTGCATGCATCTCCCATGAAATGTAAGATACTTGAATCACACATTTAAGTTTCTTGAAGTGTTGATAGCATCACACAAGGAGTGTCCAAGGAGCTGACAGCTCGAAATGTTGATACGGTCAAACATGTCTACGTGGCCACCTGTCTACAGTGGCCAGTACTCTTGCTTCCCTCCAGGTGGTCACTATACACAGGTTTGGCAGTAGTTAGCTTCACACAAGAAGTGCATATGCGGCGTCCAGTGAGCTGACCGCTTGAAACGTTGCCATGAAAGCCCTGCGACTGGGCTCATCCAGGACCTGCAGGTTGATATAGAGAGGAAGGAATATTGAGAAATGAAGATGGGTGGCTTGAATCATATGATATCAACTGGTTTTTAGAGATGCTGGTGTTATGTATGCGTTTCCTACTTAGGGTAATATTAATGAATCTGTGGACACGTAAATAAGGCACATGTGTACCCAGGAGAAGTACTGTTCCGAATAAGGCACATGTGTACCCAAGAGAAGTACTGTTCCGAAGTGGTTTATTCCGCACAGTCCATGCGCCGCTTACATAGCCAACACAATATAATCAATCATAATACATAACAGCTGGAATCTCTAATCTTGCAGGTACTTTATTTGAGTTCCATGTCAAAAGAACCTTTAATTTGCATTTTAAAAAGAGAACACTTCTCTGCCCACATCTCCATTCATTAAGAATATTGTGATTGACTGGCACTGACCAAAACTACAAAGTATAGTGGAACCTCATTATAAAGAGCTCTGATAAAACAAAACCCTCTTTATATTCTTTGTTTTTTTACGATGATATATACACAAAATGCCTGATAGAATAAGGTAATTTTGTGGATAATCAATCATTTAACAACATTTCTTTGCCCATCTCACCTGAGTGTTGTAGAAATCCTTGGCCACCAGAACAAAATACTTGCGGTCCATCGGCTCAAGCTTACCCATCCTGCTGATCACATGGTTCAGACTGAAATGGAGACTAGTCAAGGACAATACTATAAGAAGACATGTTCTGTGCCCTGTAACATATAAGAGACTTACAACTAATTGTACAATCAAATGAAATGGAGCCTAGTCAAGGACTAAACTATACAAAGACATGTTCTGTGCCCTGTAACATATATAGACTTACAACTAATTGTACAATCACATGAAATGGAGCCTAGTCAAGGACTAAACTATAAGAAGACATGTTCTGTGCCCTGTAACATATAAGAGACTTACAACTAATTGTACAATCAAATGAAATGGAGCCTAGTCAAGGACTAAACTATACAAAGACATGTTCTGTGCCCTGTAACATATATAGACTTACAACTAATTGTACAATCACATGAAATGGAGCCTAGTCAAGGACTAAACTATACGAAGACATGTTCTGTGCCCTGTAACATAAATAGACTTACAACTAATTGTACAATCAAATGAAATGGAGCCTAGTCATGGACACAACAATAATTGATTGTGAGGAGGTGTGCTGATTGGCCCGGGTTTGAAACCTAGGTTGTGGTTCTCTGACTAGGGTGGTCTCATATGTAAATAACCTTATTTGATGGATGGTGATTGTCAATAATAAATAACCAACCAACCAACCAACCCACCAATATACAAAATAATAATAGATTGCATCTATACAGTGCTCAATACAGGGTTTCTATTATACAGTTGTTAACTGGTGGTGGAGGGAAAAGCACGGAATGCTCCACTCCCAAGGGATTTTAAATGCTATTGAGGGAAGAGTAAATAAGTCTCGAGACGTAGTCGAGGGACTTATTTTCTTCACGAAATAGCATTTAAAATGCCGAGGGGAACATTCCATGATTTTCCCGACAGCAAAGTTAACAACTGTTTTATCATCTGAATTGCCATGTAACAGTGCCATGTAACATCCAAAAATGTTACATGGCAGCTGATATTTACTAAGTCAGGTGATAATATGCACTGTAGCATTATTACATTATTATTACAAATGAATCTGAATCAGACATTCAAGTTATAAGGATACAGCGCTCGGATCCACTTGTTGGTTGAGGCGCTGATGAAGAAGCAGGCCAGACTCCATATCGCCATGGCAACTGGAGTGCGTTGAGTGAAGTTGGATAGAGACAGCATCACCCAGTCCCGCACTGACTGTGTCTGCCCATTGCGATGAAGGTTGCCAAATACCTGTGAGCAAATTTGACACAAAATTAAAATCACATGGATTACTGTAAGCGAACCTCCACGGTTCTAAAGTAAAATCATACATTTTTCAAATATTACTTGCCAGAAAAACAATGTGACGCAAAAGAACACTGGATGGATCTTCGAAAGGGTTGCCTCTGCAAATGTGCTTATTCTATCAAGCACAAATTGACTTGCACTGAATCAATCTTCTTAATTCAAGATTGATTGTAGTTGGTCAATCAGTTCTTGAGATATCATGATCACAAGCTACATGTATTTTGCATATTTGACCCTGTGACCTTTGACTCCATGACCCCAAAATCTCAAGTTTAAAGTTTCAAGTTTAGTTGCAAGCTTATTTCCACATCTAAATAAAAAGTGTAAAATACAAAATGTCATTGCAATTAAATTTTAAATCAAGCGCATTTTCTACACTCACCTTGAACACAACGGTGGCCATGAGTTGTGGGTGTGGCTGCTGGTTAGACAGGAATTCTCCAATCACCTTGTTCATGATGTCTTGCGGTGGGAAGAAGTCGTTGAGAAACGGAGGCAAGATGAAACCCACGGCTTTTGCTTCTGACGGGTAGCCTTTACGTATCCTATAGGCAATAACACACAGATTTGTTTAAACAAAAGGCAATAATAAAACAAAAAGAAAACTTTGATTTATAGATATGTTGGTCATAAGTTATGGATGGGACTGTTGAATAGTCAGGAATTCACCAATCAGGGTGATTAAAGATCAGATTTATTGTCTGACAGAATGTGAAGGATCAGAGGAATAATCAGTGCTAATTTGATCAGTATCAGACCATAAACAAGAGAGTTATGCCTATTTGAACATCCTGCAGAAATGATCAATCATTTTGTAACTGCAGCCAATTGTAAAAACATTTACAAGCAACTCTCCATAGGTTTTATACATATAACATCACAACAAATTTAATTTTAGTGGCTACTTACACTTTTTCTTTTATGTTTTTTCATAAAAATATGAAGGAAAATCGATGGGCCTCATGTTTTGACATGTTCAAGCCTATATCAAATTGCTTTGTAATTAAGAAAATTTGATTATGTACAATCATTATGCAAAAAAAAAAGTTTTGTAAGACGTGGACTGTTATCTATTACTTTCATATTTGTTACATGTAGTTTCCTATGTTCATGTTCGGTAATACAATACTTACCTATCAAACATGACAGACACCCTCTCCATGGCAAGCAGGATCTCCTCAGGGTCTTGTGGCTGCATGTCATGGCCGTCATCATCCTCAAACACACCCCCTCTGCCATGCTCCGCTGTGTACATACAGGTCAATAGCAGGCCCAGAGCTGATAAAGCATGCATAGGGGAGGGAAGGCACAGTCTGGAAGAGCAGAACCAGAGAAAATGATTAAATACATGTACATGTAGCTGTTCTCTTCCTCGAACACAACCATCTGCAATGCTCCAATATGTGCTCACTGGCAAGGGCATACATGGGGAAAAGAAGGTACAGACATGCTGGGGCAATACATAGAAGTGCATTCACGTGCCACCAGAGGATTCTTAAAGCCGTTAGCTTTTGATAAACAATGATTAAAGCAGTGCTCAACACTAGCACTTGTCGGGAGAGTAACATTTCCTAAATGGTCTAGTTTGGTTGCCTCTGGGCAACTAACATTACTATTCAACTACAAGAGAAAAGTGCACTGTACATTGTGTTAAGTACATTGTTTTTTAGGCAAGTATATTTTCAGGGGGTGGAATCCATCCCCCCGGCAAGAGCATAGCCAAAATAACCCGGCCTGATTAGGGTTAAAACCTTTAGTTTTTTATAAACAATGATTAAAGCAGTGCTCAACACTAGCACTTGTCGGGAGAGTAACATTTCCTAGTTTGGTTGCCTCTGGGCAACTAACATTACTATTCAACTACAAGAAAAAACTGCACTGTACATTGTGTAAAGTAAATTGGGTTTTACAGGCAAGTATATTTTCAGTTCGTAAAAGCAATATTTGAAAACTCATGATTTCACTTGCCCGAACATCAAGTAGAAACAAAAGTTAGTGCGAAGGCTTGATCAAACGACATGACATGAAATTGTAATGCAATCTGACCTGTCAATGCTGAGTTTCTTGAGCAGATCTCTCTCCTGTGAATGCAGTGCATGAGCCACCAGCAGTCTCTCAAAGCCCACCATGATGGCATGGTACGCCAGCCATGACGTTGACTCGTCACTCATCAGCGCCATCGTCACACATTGCTGGAGTGGAAAAGCAACATAAAAGTGATCAATTGATTTTCTTGAAACAAAATCACTTGGAGCTTTTACAATTCCCATGTACCACAACCACAATCATCGTCACCAGCATCATAGTTATCATCATCATCATGATGAAAATCAACAACAATAACACCCTACATATTGACCCTCACCGCGTTGATCATCATCATTTCCACCATGACCACCACTAATACCATCCTCCTCCATCACATCATCATCATCATCATCATCATCATCATCATCATCATCATCATCATCATCATCATCATCATCACCACCAAATGTTACTACTCACCTGTAGAATGACCTTGGTGAAGTCGGTGCCAGCAGTCAGATCAGAGTAGTATTCCATGATGTAGAATGCCACAGACAGCATCACCAACACATGCTTCTGGCTCACAGCACTGCTGCTACTGTAGGTTCATAAAACATTGCTTACTTTGAATAAAGTGCTGTTGGTAATATTAGAAAATCATCAATTAAAAGTGGGATGGGTGTTAGGTAGATTTTTGGCTCCATTGAGTTCTGCATACAATCTTACAAGCATACAAATCAGAGCCTCCTATATGTGATGCAAACTTGCATAATAATTATGTCTGATTTTGTAGAAGATTCATCAAATATAAAAGAGAATTATATAATATGGTTTCTACAATACTTTCAAACTTTAAACATGTTTATCTCTTAGGTACAACCAAGTGACTTTGCATCCCTTAATTCTCTTCCTCAACCCACGATATAAAACGTCTTGGAGTTGTTTCTACCACAGGGTTAGGTTGAAACAGATGCTAGAGTCTCCTCAGTAATGTCGGTCATCTAACCAAATAGTAATTTAGGTCATATAATGTTAACCTTTTCACTAGGGGAAATGCAATATCTCATAGGCAAGGGGTTAACTTACCACAGTACAGATATAGAAACAATATTGTGAAGGTATTCAAACATCAAGATAATGTTAACTTTACAAACAAAAGATATCTCCAGAAAAAAAATAACACTCATATACTGCATTTTGAAAGACTGTCCATCACTCACTTTGCGTTGGCCTTGATGTTCGTGACGATGTAGTCCGTTACCATGGGAACGAATACCTGGATGTCCTCCACTGCATCAGACTCCAGGATGAAGAGCACCCCATACAATGCTCCTACTCTACTGGGGAGGTGTGTGCTGCGTAGTGTCACTTCCAAGAGCTTGCTCACCTTCTCTGAGACATCCTTATCCTGGGGGGGGGGGGGGAAATATACAAGAGATAAACACCAGATACAACAGATATTGAAATAAAATTTAAATAAATGCTAGAATAGAGCATGATACTCTAGAAGGTATTTAAAATCTTAAAGTGGTCCTAAGCTATTGGAGAAGTGTGTACTATGTGGGGTCACTTCCAGGAGCTTGCTCACTTTCTTTGACACATCTTTATCTTGGGAGAAAAATGTTAATCACCAGATAAAAACAGATGCATTCAATAAAACAAAATACTACAACATAGACTCAAGGATATACATGTATAGAACATCTAAAGGTGCTCCTACTCATAACAAGCAGGAAATAGCAGACACGTAATGAAAATGACGTCAACAAAGGAAAATAGGATGAATATGATATATTATTCCCAACACTGCTGCTGCATTACATACCCCTAGGACTGTGCTACCAATTCCTCTTCTGACAGAGTGGACCATATTCAGCAATTTAAATCATCGGCACTAGAACACTACATATTATATATTCAATTCATCTAGCAAGGAATGGGTGATCGATGACTAGGTCAAAATAGGAAAATACAGAGGACTTTTGATTCGACTCATCTGATGGTGAAAATGGTAGATCAAAGATTTTTACACGATCAACTATTTTGAACATTCATCAATTACGTGTGGGACCAGTGTCTGACTGCGCCATCTAATAAGCCATCTAGCAGTCAGACACAGAATATATTCTGATGAAGACCATCAAAGATGTTTAAAACTACAAGTCAAAAGTTGGTTGTATAAAAATGAAATTTCTTAGGTGTAGAAAGAACTTGACATACCATTCCTAGGACCGAGGCAGCCTTACATATCCCTGGGATGACATATTGTGAGACCAGTTCATCTTCAACCGGGTGAATCTTATTCAGCTCCAACAGAGTCTCGTACATCCACTCAAACTGGGACCGCTCTGTGAAGATGTCCGATATCAGAAGCACCTAGAAAAAGTGATAAATGAAAATGAATTCAACAGGCTGTGAAATCAAATTTAGTCTAAATCCTTAGGTCTAAATTTAGGTCAAACATTGTAAATGTATCTGTATATTGTGTAACATTAGATTGTTTTTAGGGTTATCAAGTGCTATAAAATTCACATAAATTTACAAGCTTTAGGTAGTAGAACATCTATTTTATTAGCTTTCAGGTGATCCATATACATACTGTATATTGAATAAGTCTGCCGTCACAAAATCAATTTTTAGATGATTAAATTGAGTAGTGAGTGTATCATTTTCTGGACAGAGTATACCTGGTTCCCATTTTTTAATTGGAAACAAGAATACCCGGTTCCAGGAAGAAACAGGTTGAACTTTTCATGATTTCATGAATAAGAATTGACAGGTGCTAAACTTCAAAATAACACCTTTTGACACATTCCTTGTCCGTTTATTCAAAGAAACAATGAACAGCATTTATATAATTCTCATAACAGTTTTTAAAGGGAACCACTACCACCATGCAAAGAACAACACAGGCTTATATGTTTTGGTACCATTGTTTGATATTAAAAGGATGTCCTACACTTTGCACATGCGTAATTCATAAACAATACAATTAATCAGCAACACTTACAGCACCAACAGGTTCTGTATGCGCCAAAATATCTGCGAGTGTGCCAATTCTATACACGCATTTCAGACAAAAGAATCATGGAAGATGCATACGTCCTAGACAATAGATAGTCTTCTTCTGCAGACCCATGTACACAGGTACTTTAGTATGGTGATGAGTTTTTACAATATCATTATATAATCTGTCTGGAAACCCTATTTTTCTTAACTTGTTGGTGGAAGAGACAACTAAAACTATTACCTTTCATTTATAAGAATATTACTTTTGGGTGTTGGTTCCCTTTAAGTTAATAACTGAAAATGTCTTACATGAATAAATATTGAAAGTATATTGGAAAGAAAAAAAGAAACTAAAACAAAATGTATCTAGCCACCTAAAGGAGGATGCTCTTACCGACTTGATTGTCTTGTAGAACGAGCATTAGAGATGTGCCCCAATAACAATTCACTTCAAATAGCAACACTAGACAGGAGAGAACAAATTCTTAGCAAACCATCTACAACTCTCACATTCAATATATTCCTCTATTTATGGGAACCCACACAAGACAAAATTGATTTTGGGATAAAAGCGTTCTTTATAGACTAAAACCCAAGTTGTTTTGGAAAAAGTCCTGAATAGGTTACTTTATATAACAATTTGAATGCTTTACACATAACTTCTGTATATCTTACCGACTTGATTGTCTCACAGAGCAGCATCAGCGACGTCCGCCTCGCAGCCCCGGGCGCTAGCCACTGACCATACACCTCTAGCAGTAGCACCAGACACGAGTGCACATCCAGGTTGCTAGGCAACTGGCTGAGGGCTGATGGGATAGCCATGCGGCTCATAGGCATGATACTGGCCTCTGATTGGTTCTTGTTCTGGTCTTCAACCAATGGCAAGATCATGTTGTTAATGGCCCAGATGCCGTGCACAGAGATCTGGAACAAATACGTTAAACAAACATCACATCACTGTCTAGTAAGTTGATTAAACCTGGTGGGCCGTGTATAAACTCTACAGGGATAGCACAATCTTGTAGGGAACAAGCTCAGTTGATTGTGAACCCAACCCAACCCAACCCAACTCAACCCAACCCAACCCAACTCAATCCAGCCCAACCAGACTCATCAAAACCTAACCAACCAAACCAAACCAAACTCAACAAAACCACTGAACTGTCATAGGGTGACTTGAACTTGGTTTCCCTTGAGCAGTCTCTATGTAAGCAGTTAGCATCTTACCTCAAACCCAACCTAACCCAACCCAACCCAACCCAACCCAACCCAACCCAACCCAACCAACCAACCAACCAACCAACCCACCCACCCAATGGAGTTTAACCCAGCCAAGGGTGAATCGATTCTGGTTTACCTCAGTCTCCATGTTAGCAGTTAGCATCTCACCTCAAACCCAACCTAACCCAACCCAACCCAACCCTACACAACCCAACACAACACAACCCTACACAACCCAACCCAACACAACACAACACAACCCTAAACAGCCCAAACCAACCCTACACAACCCAACCCAACACAACACAACACAACCCTAAACAGCCCAAACCAACCCAACCCAACCCAACACAACCCAACACAACCCTACACAACCAACAGAGTGTCTCTGGTCACTAACCTGGCCAAGGGTGAATTGATTCTGGTTTCCCTCAGTCTCCATGTTAGCAGTTAGCATCTCATCAAATGGCCCCTCCATGGCCGTACTGGTGGCTGGCACCATGGTTTGTTGGCATCTGGGGACAAAGGAACATGCTCAGTTATCATTCTAAGAATAATCTTTAAAAACATTTGTTCATAACACATATTAAACAATAATGTCTTAAATATACTGTCCTCCTTTTGCAAGCCAGAATTCTGAAGTTGCGAGACAATTCCCATAATTCAAAGACTATCATTTAAGAGCTTGTCTGAGAAGATTAAGACTTCAAACAACATTTTCATGGAATTATATTGACTTTAAGTCAGATATAATCCACCATTGTTACAATCATTTATTCGTTTAGCACATTAGACATTATGAATGCCGCTCTAATCCATTATATGGATGCATACATGGAAACATATTACCTAAGAGACTGCATAGGTTGCATCTATATCAATCAACACCCTATGTCTGTTGGTATGCAATACAAGTTAGCATTAATGAGCTCCTCTAATCCCCCATAATGGATGCATCTCTAAGCTCCCTATACGTCTCATAAATCCCTCCCCAAAATTAAGATATAGACATGTATTACCTAACAGACTGCATAGCCTGCATCTCTCTATCAATGAGCACCCTCAGGCTAGCTAGTCTCTGCCCCTTCTGTGTTGCTAGGAAAGGCAAGCAGTCGTGGCGTGGTATGCACAGCGGCATGCTGGTTGAGGGGTTGCCTGCAACAGGTCGTAAGATGGTGTCCAGCAGTAGAGAGGTGATGCCCCGGACAGACATGCAGATCAATTCACTCTGCTCGATCTCCTCCTGATGATAACCAAATACGAAATACAAGAAATACACAACAATCCAATCAACTTCATCTGAGGCTATTTTATAGACAGGTCCAACCCTATAAGAGTGGATTACTTGCTGTTGTCGTTCTTTTGGTCTTAGGAATATCCCACACTGACAATATACCATTCAGGAATCCCAAAGTCTACTCTCCGTGATCGAGCGTTTGCTAATGCTGTTCCTTAATTTGGGGATAGTTTACCCCTTTGCATTAGACAGTCACCAAATATAGGATTGTTTAAACAAAAAGTTTAAAACCTATCTCTTTAGAACAGCCTTTTAAATTTAAATGTTATTTAATGTAATGCACAGCAGAGTACTTTGATATTATAGTATCTGCCCAATGGTATGTTATTATCAATAACTAGAAAATGGGATTACCGCTGGATGAACGTCCTCTGGGTTCTCTGCTGGGTTGAGGAGTCCTAGCAGGGAAGCCCACGTCTCCTCAAACTGACAGCGACTCGTCCAACCTGCAACATCGAAATGAATGAATGAAAGAATGAGTAACTTTGGTTAAAAAATGTAAAAAAAATAATAAGATAACATTCATAAAAGAAATGTTAACAAACAAATAAAATCCAAAATCGACTTAGATTGAAAGTAAGCTAGTTAAGTTTAATGAATAAAGGACCAGTACTCGACCTATTGAGTCGACTCATCAGACATCTTAATCACATCTTTCTATATGAAGAGCCTTGCACACGGGTCTTTTATCCTAGATACGACAAAACAGAAATGTCTCTTTCTTTGTTACATTACCTATCGAGTTGAATCGTTGGATGAAGCTCCGGAGGACAGCCTTTTCCTTGAGATATTCCAGTGGTATGGGAGGGAGTTGTGTACTGCCCTTCTCCAGGGGGCTGGGGCACCAGCCTAGCTTGTAGATGATGGGAGGAGTTCGGACAAAACCATTGACCATTGGTAGCCTGGCCAGGCCGACCACTGCTTGGTGTAAAGTGCCTCGCATAAACTGAGGGCATAGTGACAAGAGCGAGTGTTTGGTCCTGGAATCAGGGTCCTCTGTGAGAACATCAATCAACTCTGAAACCTGGTGGCAAGCTTGCAGGCACTCGTCGAATCCTGTGACAGAAAAAACATTAAGGATGTCATTGACTCTTTCATCAAACGGCTAATGACCAAAAAGGACAGCTATAACTATTCCTTTTACCACAAACTGTGGCAGAATGGAATCTCTTATGATCCCCAACAAGCCATATCATTTTATAAATTTCAGGCACATTTGAGTAAGATAAATATGCTAGATTTTATCCCGGAGGGTCCACTTTTTCCACCGACTCCTCAATTAAATGCACACACTAACCATCACTTGCCTGCAACAGTATATTCTAGTTGTGGAGTTTGTTTGCAGTATACATGTACATAAAAGAAAATGTATAAAAGATATGCACAAATAGAAAGAAACTTTCAGGTGGTTTATACACTACTGGATTGATGGTAAGGTAGGTCTGAGATATTGCAGTGAGCTTGTTGGCAATCATCAAATCATGTGGGAAAACGCTCAAAGACTTGCAACTTATTTGAAGAAACAACTGACAATAGTCTGCAAACTATCCAAAAGTGGTTTTAATTTTAATAGTGATAAAAGCAAATGCTGACACAAATGAAGAAAAGTAAGTTTCCTCAATACACAAGTCAGTCAGAAAGAGCCTTGAACAAAATACATTTCTTCAACTAAAGCTGGATCATGATCCCATTATAAAAGAGAGTGAAAGCTTGTGACAAGGTGGAACTGAGATTGCACGAGACTAGCTGGAACTAGTCTTGCAACTAGTCTCACATGCACGTCCAAATTTCTGAACATGTTTAAAAGTGTGAAACTGCAGTTTCAGCCCTTGAAAACAATTTTGTGGTCTCACACAATGTATTTTAGTTGTTGCAGTGCTAGAGACAGGAAGTTGCATTGTGTTTCATGCCATGAAACAGCAAATCTCCACGTGGGAGACTTTAATACAGTTACGAAAACTTCAAATTTGGTGCATTTCATCCCAACAATTTTGTGAACAATCATGTGGAAAAGTCAATATTCTTAAAAACAAATACATACATGTACATGTACAGTACTTACTTTGGCTTGATTCAACCGTTTCTGATTTGGGTAATGTGAAAGGCTCGTAGCTGTCCTTCCAAACTTTCCCTGTTGATGAGTAAGGAAAGTAAAACATTTTGTTGCTTCACTTATGAGATACATAATTCATTTAGTTTCATTTATTCATTTAAATTTCAAATAAAAAGGAATACAATATATACAAAGTTACAAATCATATACACAACAAGAATAAAAATCAATGTTTACTAAACCTTGAGTATTCAAATAATTATCTCAAACATAGGGAAACTGACCAGAGATACATAACATAAATGAAAATGAACAAAGAAAATAGGATTTTTAAATAATGACAATTGAAATTTAATTAAGAGAATATAACAAAGACTCAGGGCCTCGTGGATGATGAGATAATACCATCATGATTTATACTATGTATATTTATCTTTGTACGGATTAAGTACACTGTAAGGATTTTCCCAGGTCCTTTATTTATGAGTTAGAATAGAGATAAACACATAGTGGGTTAAGCAAACCAGTCAGTTGTATAGCACTTTGGTATGCGCATTGTGTGCATGGAATGTGCACTGTAGTGTGGATTGTGTATAGGCCAACATATGGCATAGCGGATAGTGTGTGTGCTATTATATGTGTATACTGCTAAGGCATGGCAGGCAAGCCATGGATGGTGAACAGGTACAATAGTTGTTGTTGTAGCGTAGCAACCCTAGTTGCCTAGAGCCTTTGTTTTGTGGATACTTGGACTGGGTGTGTTAGCAAGGCAATGAAATTGCAGGGCAGTCTTAATTTTGTTGTTGGTTGTGAAAGTACTGCGAAGCAGAGTAGCTCGCGCTCTCTGCCAAATTTGTAGGGAGTGGCACCGGCTAAGCCAGCCAGAGATGCCCACCAGAATACCAGCCTGCCACTGTATTTAGTTATTGCAGCATGCAGCGGCTTGTGTGCGTAGTATACGGCCCATTGAAGTCGTTGGGCGTGGCAACAGCAGTGACAGTGCCAAGCTGATATTCCCTTCCCCTTGAGGCCAAATTGTAAGTACTCTTTGGTTTATATATTATTGTTCTATAAGCATTTCAATGTTTAATACCTTGATATATATAGGTGCTGCATCTGTTAATTTAATTCGACTGCATTAAGCACTGCAGCGTTAGTAGAAATCTGAGTGAAAGTGTGGAGGTAATTTCTCTTTTGGAAAGGATAAAATAACAATATTGGACAGAAGTGAGTTCATTATAAAATGTTGCTCTAACTTTTGTAGCTTGTTAATATATATTAATTGGAAAAATGCCTCATGTTATTTGATAAGCTTGTGGGAATAATAGGACTTTGTAAAGCCCTAATTTGATGTTTACACTTGAGAAAGGGCTTGAATGAAGCTTTGATTATCTATGATTATTTTAGGGTTAATGAATTGCATGTGAATTCAAGCCAGATGTTGTCAAGTGAATTAGAAGTGAGTGTCTTAAAGGAAATATTTCATGTAGGTATGTGGATATGGTTTAGACATAGGTAGGCCATCCATTCTTTGGCTGTTTGTTCTTTATAGATGGCGGTCGTCCCCGACTCCGTATAGGGTCATCTTTGACTACCCTTAGGGTCATCTTCCAGTTCTGTCATAGTGTCATCGTCATCTCGTCATGAACTTCGTTTTCCCTTCGTGGTGTAGGGTCATCGTCCTCTGATCGTCTCGCGTTCGCCCTGAAGGTCAACGCAAGGTCATCAGGACCGACTCGTCGATTGCTACAGCTCGCGTAATGAATAGTTCACGTCTCACCCTGTGTCGCGTTGTGAACACCCCACTAGTTGGACACCATAGAGTAGAGTCACCGTAAATTAGCGCCAGCGCTCGCATCCGTAATGTATGGTGACCTTTCCTGTTTATGTCTTTTGGACACTTAAACAAAGACTCAAACTAATCCTTTCTTGTTGTTGTTTTATTCAAGACCCTTCTTTTGCTATTCCTCATTGGTTATTGCCAATTTAATCATGTGTTTTGTTTTTCGAATGTTAGCTACCAGGAGTAGCCAATTTAGATACTGATATAGGCACTCACTTGTGTGGGTCATTAACTCAACTATTATAGTCTTCATTTGGCATTGATTGTTGGAAGCTTTCCACTGAATTGAAAGATAAGCAATAAAGTTAACTTTGAAGTGTATAACTTGTGTCCCTGTAATTATTTGGGTGGCTAAGCGGCCTTATAGACTTAATGAGTTTAGAGAATTAAACCACTCTTACATACACAATTTTTAATTAATAAAATTAAAGCTCTAAGCAATGTTCACATGAAACTCAAAGAGTAATGAGTTTATTGTTTTCTCATGCAAGTTACTATATTATTATTTTTAAAAATGTTGTAAATACTTTATCAGAATATTTTTCAAGCAAGATTCTTGAGATTGAACTCCAACCTACAATCATGTTACTTGCAATAGAAATCAGTAAATATTGTGGGGAATAATAAACAAAAAAGAAGAAGATAAAATGTTGACGTCATAAACCCCATTGATTATACAATAACAAAACATTCTTAATCAATGAGAAATGATGACATAAACGGTACCCCGGGGTACCAGACGAAAATCCGCCATTTTGTTTAATTATTTATTTAATTTTTAGGGCTGTACTGTGGGTATAGTGTGTATACAATCGCGCGCTGCACTGCATGCACAACGCAATAGCTGCGGTACGGTTGGACGCAAGATGGCGCTACACAACGCGGTACCCCGGGGTACAACGGTACCCCGGGGTACCGCGTGTGTCATCAAATTACAAAAGTTAGAAAATGGGTACATTGTGTGATTTTTGTAAATAAATCAACATAATTTACTTGCAATAGTTGTTTAAATTATCTTTTGAAAATGTGGAAGATAAATAAAATAAAATCTGACCTGCTTGAATGAGGTGGTAGAGGCAGCCAGTGACAGAGCAGAACCATGTCACATGATCTGAGCTACCAATCAGAGCAGAGAGCTGCGGATGTTGCAGTATTTCAGCGAGGCATTCAATGGATTGAAGAACTTGATTGGAAGAGAGCGGTCTGCCTTCAGATATGCTCCAGCTTATCAACTAGGGAGAGGAAAGAATTCAAATCAATTCAATGATTTCAGCAACCAATCAGAACTGTCACATGATCTGAGCTACCAATCAGAGCAGAGAGCTGTGGGTGTTGCAGTATTTCAGCGAGGCAGTCAATGGATTTAAGGACTTGACTCGAGGAAAGCTGTCTGCTGCCAGCTTATTAACAACAAAGAGGAAAGAATGCAAAAATACAATAATTTTTCAAGAATAAAATATTTATAACTGTAATTAACTACTAAGAATTATGAGGCATAATTCATTTTTTTCTTTGGTGATTATTTTAGTATCTTCATTACAACTAGTCCACATAAAAATGATTCTTGAAGGTAGATAAATCAATCAAAGCAATACAAATCTCACCTCCAGTGCTGCCACCACCAAGCACACCATGCTCTCCTTGGCCTCTTGATCAACCTCAACCTTGAGCAGACGACACGTCACGAAGTACCTCGCCAGCGCTCCTATATGGTCGCACAGCTGTCTGCACCACACACCATCACAGAAACATTCCATCAGCTTAGCCCTGTACTGTTGTGACGCAAGCTCCTGCGATTGTGACTGCCTTATCTGGTTTGGATGCGACTGGTCCGATCGTGACTTAAGTCCTTGGTGTGTCAGTTGCTGCTCTGACTGAGTATGTAAGATTTGGTGCGGATGAGGAACGAGGGAGGCAAATTCCCTGATGTGTTTGATGAGGATCGGCACTGCAGCTTTGAGCAGGGCATCAACGGGCGCAGACTGTATGGGACGCTCACTGGCTGTGGATGCACTAGTCTCTCCTGGACCTGGAACTGGTTTAGGAGACTGTGATGCAACGTGGTCAGTTCCTGGTCCTCCTCTCTGGGTCCGTGCTAGACCAAGACCGATGCACTCACTTACCAATGTGTGGTCAAAGTCCTGCAAATTACAAATTGAAAGACGTAGATAAAGATCTGGAAAGAAACTAAGTAAGTCATACCAGGCCTTTCAAAAGGAATAAATCAATAATTAAGGTGGACGATAAATATCTGGTGTTTAAATCTCATAATATCTGTCAAAGAAAGCAGGAATCATATACAACACACCGATGCATTCACATAAATAGAGATCACTCATTACAGAGAGGTAAGAAATTAAAATGAATAAAAGTGAATCGATTAAATAAATTAATTGCTGTTCATCCAAGTGTTACTTATCTAAATTTGAAAAAAAAGGTACTTGACATTACAGACTAGCAGGCTTTAAAAAAAAGACAATTAAAACCCATAACTATAACAAACCCAGTTATCTCTCATAATTTCCCTTAAACCCATTCAGGACTTGTCCCAAATATACTCTGGTGTAGGTCTACGGAAAATACATGTTATACAAAAAATATGTCTTGCAGATCTGCATCTCAAGAAAATCATGTGTACCAAGTTTCAATTGAATTGGCCAAAAACTGTGGAAGTAGTTTGCTCTACAAGTTTACATTGACTCCTTAATACCCCCTTTAAAAGTTGTGTTGGTAGGGGTATAGAAATGTTGTGAACGGGATAAACTTACCTCCCGACTCATGATTGTAACGATATCTTCATATCGCAGACGTGACAGCAGCGTGGCACATTCCCTTGCAGAGGTGGTTGGAGTGTTTCCACAGCAGCATGATTGCACAACGGATAGGTACCATTCCTGAAGGCAAACAAGGCAATCATTTACAGCTTTGGCAAAGCTAAGAATTAAACTGTTTCCTGGTGGCCCAATTGAGCAAGTACAATCAGGACTTTTCATAATTTTGCACTTTTAAGTGACATTCTACAGTAATAGACAACATGAAGAGTTGAATAAGAGCTGTACATTCATGAAAAGATATCTCTCCCTAAGAGAGTCAACAATTTGATTTCATTCAATTCAATCCAATTCAGTTTATGTTTAAACCCTAGAACAAATAACAAATATAAATAGCAATCCCATAATTAATTATACATCATATATGGTTTTCAGACCCCATGGAAGCAGAAGCTTGTAAATTGGGGCATTTTTAAAATTTTGTACAAAGAATACATAATTATACATTACATTAGCAAATTATATGGTTGGGTGTCATCATTCATGCACTGAAACACCCAAATAAAAACACATACTAGGTGAATATTAATGAATGCCTTACTTTTTCAAAGATGATCTGATCCAGGTTTTTTGGCAAGTCACTGGGCAGGTCTGGAGGGGGGACTGGGGGAGCCTCAACGGTCAGGTCACACTTGAGTCTAGTCAGCAGCGACATCAGTCTAGGATTCCTGAATAAGGATACGAATGGAACATCATATGAATCATCTAATTTAACCTGTTAACCCCTTGACTACGAGTACCGGGTGGGTTGTGAACAAAGTCTATGAAGATTTCGGAATCTTGTAGGGAACAGGTTAAAGACTGGTCCTGAAAAACATTGGGCTGTCACAGTCATTGGACCCTAAATGATGGTCAGGTCACAATTTAGTCTACATAGCATCGACACCAGTCAAGGATCCCTGAATCAGGATTCAAATGGATCATATTATTTAAAGGTAGTTTGGATTCATAAAGCATATATGCGGTGTCATCTTGCAAACACCTTGTGTATGGCACTTAATACACACTGGCTCAGTGTTATGCAATGCGCACAAACGAGCCTAGTTCAAAATTGTGATCCGCGGTGTAGCGCACCCTATGCATAACAAACTTCAACTTGGCAGCGACATCAGTCTACGATTCCTGAATTGGGATAACAATGGAACATCATACAAAGTATGGAAAGCCTTTTGTTTCTTTGAAAAGTTGTTGTTAAAGTCCTTTTTCAAAGGCATAAGATGTTGATTTAAATCATTAATATTTTCTATTATTAAGGAGATTTTATGTTCTTGATGCAACATTTATGAACTGTCTAAAATTCTTGCTTTGTTACTTTTGAATATATTGTATTCCAAGGCTACAAATGGCTTTCCATAATAGTTAAGTCCAACTTAGAGTTAAGATCAACTTAGAATCTTTGTGAAACACCCCCTGGCCTCCTTCTGTAGTTGTTGCTACTTATAGAGGACAGACATGTGGTGGAGGGCTACTGAAATGAATGTGCATCCCTATGGGCCTAATGGCATAAAAAAAGGACTTTCACATTTCAGATTTGTTTTTATAAAGTCATATTACAAAAAACAGAAAATTTGATTTCAGACTCATGAATTAATGGACATCTAAATGCATAAGACAAATGAGGAGTTCTACATAGCATACATAGAAACTTTAAATTTAGGATAGCAGTACTAACAACAAGTACAATTTGTAATTGAAATGGCAAAGTAAAGTGCTCCTTACTTCTGAGCCAATCCATTAGTGGTGAGAAAGGCCTCCAGCTTGGTGATGTCCTCATGACTGAGCTGGGAGCGTGTGCTCGGATCAACCCTCTCTGCTAGTAGCATCTCGACCCTGCGACACGCCAGACCACTAGACACACGACCTATGGCCGGCCAGTGTGTCACCAGGAAACGCTCAATGAGCAGTGTCAGCAACATACCTGAACAAACAAAATAAACAAAAACATACGGGTTACATAATAACCCGATGAGGAGACCCCCAAAAGGAACAGAGAACTATGATATTTAATTTCATTCTCAAAATAACATATTTTTTAGGTTTTTTAAAAATCTTGGACCAGATATAATGGCAAAGAGTTTACATCTCTTTTAGTAACATCTCAACCCTGTGACACGCAAGACCACTGGACACACGACCTATGGCCGGCCAGTTTGTCACCAGGAAATACTCTATGAGCAGCGTCAGCAACATGCCCAAACAAACAAAGTCAACATAAATTTACAGGTTTAAGTTGAAATTTATTGTTGTCCATGATTGTTACAAAGAAATTGGTTTTCCATTGGTTATTGGCAACCTAATAATCAGATGAGGAAATACAAACAAGGAAAATGACAAATGTGAGACATTCATTTAATAACTTACATGTATGTTTGATTTTTTCCCCTGAAATCTTGGATCATATATTGTATTGTAACAGTGTTACATGTTTGTCTTTCCTCATAACATACATTAATGGTAGAGGTATGAATCCTAATGAAATACAGTTACTGATAAGTGCAATTATTTGAGTTGAATTATCTCTCCTCACATACACCGGTGGAAACGATGACAAATTCGACAGACTGAATAAGGTGACTGACCTGACTGAGAGAGGTGAATTCCGTCTAGTAACCGCAGAGTTTGTCTGACCAAGCAGGGGCTGTTCATGTGAAGGAAGCGAATGTTGATTGCACGAAGGAAGAGACCGCTAGCGGCAGAGTTGCGGTGAATTGCACTGTGGAGGTGACCAAAAAAAAAGAGATAACTTTTGAAACCTGAGCGGGTCATACTAAAGACTTGGTGCCTTCTGCCTTCTAGCCAGGCACCCAGTATTCATAGAGGACTTAATGTAGCATCCTTCTGTAGCTTTCACTACATTCACTACTAAGGCATCGCCTTATATGCCAAATTGGCAAGGGAAGGACTTGCCAACTTGATTAAAAGGTTAAAAAATACAAGTAAAAAATAAACCACAAACCATGAAGAGATATTTTTCAAAGCAACATCAAATTATTTTGAACATATTATTTTCAAAATCATGACCTGCCCTAATTTGTATAAACCCTAAATTCGAAATGTCATATGGCAGTGCAAGAATATTGAATGATTTGAAAGTCCCAAGTGCTATACTGTACCTTACAAGGTCTTGAACTGGTAGTTCATAGGAGAGCTGCACAATGTCATTGACATGGTTGACTACGAGCCAAGTCAGGGGTTCTGCATCGGCTTCATTCTCACACTGAAACAAGGGGAATCACAAACAACATTCAATAATAATACTAATAGATTGCATTATATACTGCTTAATACAGGGTTATAAGCACTATAGCACTGATATTACCCTCAGATATTAGGTACCGCACAATTATCTTGTGCACCATTTAAAATCCCTGGTGAAGCAAACTAACCTGAGCTGCTTTACTAGGGCGCTACAGGCTAATTAACACCTGACCAAGCACCCGTTTATATGCCTGGGTAGAAAACAGTTATGTGGGTTAAATGTCTTGCTGAAGGACACAAATGATGGGGCATTGATCTGTTACATCGACCATGATTTGAAGTCAAGCCCTTATTGACTTTCTTGACTCACCATATTGTGAAAGCAGTCAAGGCCCTCAAACTATAGACCACCTGCTTAGTTGTGATCTGGTACATGGAATGTGCACAATCGAAGATCTGGCAGAGGCCAAAGACGTAGCGCTCAGATTTGCCCGCCATTGGCAGGAAGTTGTGTGAGGATACAAAATGAATGAGCGACTCACCACAAAATCACAGAAGAGCACCAGACCGCCCCGTTTGACCACCTCCTCTGCGCTGGACAGTTCTTGGTCTTCATCGGCCTCAAGGTTATCCAGACTACCCGATGAAAGAGACTTGGAGATATGAGTCCTCCTGGGCGTGTGCAGGATGCGTGACCACCACTCATTATTGTCATAGTTCAGCTGTAGTAACAACTGTTGGGAGATAAGTATATGCCTAAGAGATAACGTCTGTCCACTTTGTGGTGGAGGCACAACATCATTCATTGCTCTTTACATGTTCCGCAAGTTTATCAAGGTTTCCTAACAAAGCAAATTGGAGTACTGCTAGCAGTGTGCAGGATGTGTGACCACCACTCATTATTGTCATAGTTCAGCTGTAGTAACAACTGTTGGGAGATAAGTATATGCCTAAGAGATAACCTCTGTCCACTTTGTGGCGGAGGCACAACATCATTCATTGCTCTATACATGTTCCGCAAGTTTATCAAGGTTTCCTAACAAAGCAGATTGGAGTACTGCTAGCAGTGTGCATGATGCAGGACCACCACTCAGTATTGTCATAGTTAACCCATTATCTACGAGATTCTGAAATCCCCATAGACTTCGTACATCACCCACTTGATTCCCGTAGGCAAGGGGTTAAGATGCAGTGACAACTATTGGGAGAAAAGCATTGTTATTATCCCCATCTCCATTGTCATCATCTCCACTATCACCATCATCATTGCTATGACTACCATTGATATTATAATTTTTCTTCTGAAATATTTTTTCTTCTGAAATAGGATCAACTGATTGATATGCTGACTTCACGGAAATTCTGAGTGAAATATCGAGTGAAATCTTCATGTAGTCTGCAGACAGGCTTGTTTAAAACTCGTCAAGATCATACTTCTCTTCCTAGGGATCCTTCTTAAAGTGTTCATATGATCCTTATGTCACCCGAGTCAAGGAGCATTATCCGCTTTATTCCTCTTGGTCGTTTCCCCATCAAGTCTGCTTTCTATTACAGTTTTCAAAAGATTATTGAGTAAAATAAAGCCCACAGCACACTACACAATCCGACCCGATCCGACGAACGATTCAGTATCTGAACAATACTACATGCATGTAATACGCGCGCATGGCTTTAGTTCAGATACTCAGTTGTTCGTCGGATCGGACTCGGATCGCTCCCTACCTGGCACCACTGTAGGACTAATACTGGGTCGGTCTGGATCAGGGAATAGAATGTCTCGTTCAGTTGGTCTAATGAAAACCAGCACATGGACTGCTGGGGTCTGGAGATCAGACTAGCCATCGCCATGGCAACCTTCCTGAATGCTCCTGGACAATAATATTAGAACAAAAATATTGACTTTAATTAACGCATGGTCGATTTGTTAGCAGTCATTGTGATTAAATGTTTTGTTCAATAGTATGCATTTAAGATAAAATACATTTATTGATATATATTTTCAAGTATGATTCACAAAGAGTTTTATTTCCTTCAATTTTAATTGCTTCCTTCTAATCAGTCACATGACATGAAATGTATCCCTTTACTCTTTAGCCCTCTGAGTGCCATGGCCAACTGTAGTCACGGTACTCGTAGAATCAGATTTTATAAACACTTGACAGACTTCTTGCAGAATTTATCTTCCTTTCTATTTATTGTACATGAAAGGGGAATTAAAGGGGGGTCATATTCATGTAAACTTGTCTAAATGACTGCGTCAAGTGGATTCTTGAAATTTGATTTTGCACTTGTACAACTAGTCTACAGAACAGGTTCTTATGGACTGGTCTTTAACATACTCAGGCTGTAGTCTATGGATAACACATGTCATACCAATTCAAATAGTATTTAAAATATACTGCCATATATCTATGAGAATGTGTAAAATCCAAAGTAAGGCACCTTCACTAAGTTGACTTATCTACTGACCTGACTTGAACATGTGTGTCAAACACAGCAGTAGTCTAGACAGCTCCTGGGGCAGAAAGTCATGTGACATGTCACCTGACTTCCTCTCTACAAACATGCTGGATCGCAGAGTCTGCACTGTGGTTACTGTGAAACCAACCACCTGTAGTAAGAACCTGTGCAAAAAGGAGACAAATTCACCACTTACTATGCAGTTTCAAATGCATGTACAATTAAATACAAAGCAAAAGTACATATTACACATGTTCATTATACATGCATATGTATTTGTTTTAATACAATTTAATACAAACGACATAAAGTGCTGAATTTGTTTGGTATTTTCGTTAAACAACATCTTCTAATCTTTACCTTGCTAGAACCTCCTCTGGTTGAGTCAGGTTTGCGTTTAGGGCGTCTTCCTTGGTGTGCTGCGCATCCAGCACACAGATGAAGAGATCTGCCGTCAGACCTAGCTCCTGGAGTCGAGACAAGATGGTCTCCTCCTTGGACTGGGTGGATAGGACTCCTAGAAGGGCCAGGGTCATGGCTAGCCACCGCTGCATCAACAGCACACCGGCCTACGGAGAGAACAAATATCTTACTGATGTTAAAGAACGACAACAGAGGGGGCAACACGGAATGTTACTCTCTCAGGAATATGAAATGCTATTGAGGAAGATTATAAGTCCCAAGACGTGTCCATGTCAAATATAACTTATTTCAGTTGATATGAAAACAAAAGCAAAAATTTTACAAATTTGTCTTGAAGAGGTGTGTAAATAAATCATATTATGAAACATATAATTGTCAAAAGTTAGAAACAAAATTATTTGGTAGAAAAAGGACAGAAAGGGAAACAGATCCTGAGTGGCACAATAGCGCGTTGTCCAAGTAAAGGTCAAAGCTTGCAAAAGGCATACATTTGCCCCAAAAGGTAAGAAAAAATTCCCTTTTCATATTCAATGCATGAGATGTATTCCTGACACTTAGGAATACTTAATGCATAAAAGTTAACCACAATTAACAAAGCAATGTTAGCTTGAAACTATGGTCAGGTCATAGGTCATATTCTAAACCCGTTGCTTACGGGAACCGGGTGGGCTATGTACCAAGTATATGGGGATTTCAGAATCTCAAATTGAATGGGTTAACTTTATACAGACACATGGAATGGTTGGTTCAGCTTGTGATTTACTGTACCTGTTCATATGGAACGAGTAGAAGAGCCTTGAGTAGAATGTCCGTAGGTCTGAGGGCGCTGGGTGATACCGTGGCAAGAAGATGATGTAACACATCCAGGGCTTCAGGGCTGTCCAGATTGATCTGAAGGGGAAAACAAATTCAAAGTAAAGTGTAACATGCCGTTTTTTCTTCACCAGCCCTGTTGCAGAAAGAGATAACATCAATTGTAAGTTACAATTAATTGTAAGTCAGATCATGTGTTCTAAATGCGCAAATCTGATAGGTTGAAACATGCACATTTTCTGACTTAAAATCAATTGTAACTTACAATCGATTGTATCTCTTTCTGCGACGGGGGCCCTTGACTGATAAATCTGGGCCATTTTTACGTTGATTGCACTTGTGTCCCTTAGGTGCGTCACTATAGAAAGGTTTGACTGTATAATGTTATGGAACCCGTCTACAAAAGAAACTTGTCTAGAGTGGCCACTTTTCTTGTTTCCCTAAGGTGGTCAATTTACACATGTTTGACTGTATATCATGAGGCATGAGTATTGAACCTGACTAACAGAGGTCACCTGTCTACAGTGTCCACTTGTCTTGTTCCCAATTAGGTGGTCACTATACACAGGTTTGAATTTTGTTATTACCTGTTGCCTTGCTAGTAGAGGCAGGATCATATCTGCTACCTGTCTTGACAGGCTTCAAACATGACATTTTTTCCATTTAAAACATAAAAAAGAAAAGTAGCATGAAATGTAATTGATATAACAATATTAAACAAGACATATTCATGTAGCACTTAATGTGAACAAGCCACCTAGGGCTCTACAGAAGAAGATAATACACAAGAGTGTGATAAAAGATAAGTAATAGAATAGTTTTCAAATTGTTTTTACCTGTTGCCTTGCTAGTAGAGGTAGGATCATATCTACCACCTGTCTTGACAGTCTCTTCCACTTATCTTCATTCTCTCTATGAGCCTGCTCCAGTACTGACGTGAACATCTCCAGAACCTTATGTGGGAACAAAATAACAACAAACAGATAATAACATTTCATTTAATTTCGGCAATCACAGACCATGTAGCACAATTTAATCGCAAAATTGATTGGGACAATAGTAAATTGTTGGACAGAGAATCAACCTCTTTTCTTTTTAGTTGTGTGAAAGAAGCTGTGTGAATAAAAAAGAAGAAGATTTGTTCTCATTCATAGTAGAAAAAGAAATGTTAGTTGCCCGGGGGATAAGGAACCAGACTAGACCACATTATACTAGCCATCAATTTTTACTAGCCCCAGACAATTGGGCAAGTACTAGTATCGAGCCCTGGATTATGTCTTACCTGGCTGTAATGGATGAGCCTAAGTAGCATGGAGACCACCACTTCTCTCTGCGTGTCCAACTCCTTGACCGATTCTGTCTTGTTACTGGCCCTCAAGATGAACAGATCATGAACCAGGGGCTTCAATGCAGGAACAACTGAAACAAAAACAGACGAAATGCTCAAGATTGAGATATATACCTTATGTTATGAACCCATCATTCCTGCATTATAAACGCTACAAATCTCATTTATTTTTTGGCAACATACTTTGAGTAGAAGCATGTTACTCACTGGCCATAAATCTTTGGTATGGTAATCTCGACAGCTCAAAAACCGATTTAAACATCTACATTATATTGAACCTACGAGTGCCATGGTCAACTCTGGGCAAAATACTCAGAAAATCAGATATATTGTTTGAATCCTTCTTATAAAAAAACAAATTTCCATTCTGAGATGTGGATAAAAACATAAGTAATACCCCAGTCACATTTGCTCTACGGCTAGGATACGGCGGCCGTACGCCCCCGAAATCAAGAGATTTTCATATGTATATCATATCTGTCATATAGATTGTAGACAAAGTTTTATACAGATGGCGCTTGTTGTTCCTCAACAGCTAAGGCTGGGCTACCTGCGGATGCAGCTGAGGCGGGTGCACCGAGAGCGAGACTTCCTGATTGCAGCCCTCATCATCCAGGAGTAGCAGCAGGCCCGACACCAGAGACGAAGAAGGATGATGTGGGTGAAGCATTGGCTCTTGCAGCGTGTCCCCCTGGGCCACTACAACAACATGATGCAGGAGCTGATGCGTGAACCCAGGGGTGACTGGCATTTATGCGGATGGAACAGGAGATGCTGGTCCGTGTCGCTCCCAGAATCACCACAAGTGCCAGTGCCAGGCCCGCCTTGCGCCAGGCCTGAAGCTAGCCATTACACTCCGGTTCCTGACAATAGGTGACTCCTACCACTCACTTGCATTCAGCTTTAGGGTGGCACAATATCACTGTTTGTGCCTCAGTGTGCGATGCGATCTCCAAAGAGTACCGGGATGAGGTGTTCGTGACCTGATGGATGGAAGGAAGTGGCCCAGGGCTTCGGGAGGAGGTGGAACTTCCCTCACGCTTGCGGGGCCATCGATGGCAAACATGTAAAGATCAAGAAGCCATCGAAGTCAGGCAGTGCCTATTTCAACTACAAGGGCTTTATTTCCATAGTCCTGATGGGACTTGTTGCCGCAGACTACCGCTTCCTGTGAGTGCATAAGGAGCTGCCTCTGATGCAGGGATATTCAACCGCTCTTCCCTTGGGCCAATCCGATGTCTCCTCACCACCTTCATGACCACCCCCTGAGACATCCACCTAGATCACCAAGGTGTGTGTTACACTTCACAACCTGATGCGGATCGCTTTCCCAACCTGCAGAATGCCTACCTTGGCGAAGAGCAGGCGGACGGTGTGATTGTCCCAGGGGTATGGAGGGATGCAGGCAACCTTGCCGACATACAGGGTCCACTACGTGCCCCCAGGGAGAACTGTGCTGGCAACGAGCTCCGGATACACCTCAAGCACAACTTCAACAGTGATGCCGGCAGTGTGCCATGGCAGGAGGCAACTGGTGAAATATTATACTTGACCATCAAGTGAACTCAAGAGCCATAACATGTGACCTTCTAAGAACCTGTGAAATATTATTATTGGACCATCAAGTGAACTCAAGAGCCATAACATGTGACCTTCTAAGAACCAGTGAAATATTATACTTGGACCATCAAGTGCACTTTAGAGCCATAACATGTGACCTTATAAGAACCAGTGAAATATTATACTTGGACCATCAAGTGCACTTTAGAGCCATAACATGTGACCTTATAAGAACCTGTGAAATATTATTATTGCACCATCAAGTGAACTTTAGAGCTGAGGTATAAACGATCACAACTAATGCCCGGCGCAGACAGAGCCGACTCGACTGGTTGTCATTCCGATCGGCTCAGTTTTCAGTGCCTTGCGACACACATTTTGCCAGTCGAAAGACAGTCGGATGCTAGTTGGGGCCAATTCAACACGATGAAACGGATCAGACCGACCGAGCCCACCTCTAGCCTGATTTAAACCAGTCCGATCGGGTCGAGTCGGCTCTGTCTGCGCCGGGCTTTACTGTGAGTAGAAGCTTGTTGCCCACTGGCCATGATTCCATCACACAACTGAATGATTTTAGACAAAGCAATCACAGGTTTGATGTGGGACCACTCAACATGTTGTTTCAACCTCTTAAACCATGCCATAACTAATAGTAGCTATTATTAAATGCCAAACAAATCTGCTCCACTAAATTGTAACTAACTGTGAGTAGAAGCATGCTGCCCACTGGCCATGATTCCATCACACAACTGAATGATTTTAGACAAAGCAATCACAGGTTTGATGTAGGACCACTCAACATGTTGTTTCAACCTCTTAAACCATGCCATAACTAATAGTAGCTATTATTAAATGCCAAACAAATCTGCTCCACTAAATTGTAACTAACTGTGAGTAGAAGCATGTTGCCCACTGGCCATGATTCCATCACACGACTGGATGATCTTTGGCATTGCAATGACAGGTTTGCTGTGGGACCACTCAACGAGTTGTATCAACTATGCCATAACTGATTATAGATTGTAACTTACTGTGAGTCGAAGCATGTTGCCCACTGGCCATGATTCCGTCACACAACTGGATGATCTTTGGCATGGCAATGACAGGTTTGCTGTGGAATCTCTCATAGGACAGTAGGACCAGGAAGTTGAAGATGTGAGGAATCAGAACCTCATAACCCCTGAAGGAGAACAAGGAAACATGGAAATAATGCAAAGCCCTATGTTCTGTTCAAGTCACTATTAGACCCGTTTCATACTAGATCTTGCTATTCCCATAGAGTTTATACATGGCCCATCAGGTTCCATTTTGTTTTAAACTAGCGATCTAAATATGCTGTAATATCAAACTCTTATAATGGAAATGATGGAAATTTGTACACCTATCAGTGTTTATGATATATATTCTCCGTTTTGATTTTTTGAACCTAATTAAGTTTAATTCAGTTTAAACGCAACTCTTGATGTAACACCCCCTGAACAGATGTGAAAATACTCAAACAGATACTCACTTGACAAGGCCCTCCTCCAAGTACTCAAACTGCTTGATCACAAAGTTGAGGAAAATCTGCAACAAAACAAGTAAATCAAACATCAAGTTGAATACAGTAAAACCTCGTTATAAAGAGCTCTAGTATAATCAAATTCTCTCATAACAAGTTTATTTTGCTAGTCCTAGCCCGTTATATTCTCTTTTTTTTGTTACCCTGATATTATGAGCGTCGAAAGACGGAACATGCGCTATATAAGTAGCCACCATTATGATTATTATTATTACAAGGTAATTTTCATAGTCCCAAGGACAGCGTTATAAAAAGGTTCTGATCTAATAACAAATTTCTTTATCAAATAATTGTTGCATGACTGTAATTTCATAATTGACTATTGATTTTAATTATTGTTTTTTTTTTCTTTCCAGATTCGCACACCGCCTAGATTGAATAATAATACACAAGTGAAAGCTTTTAAATGTAGTCTGTGTGGTTCTTTAATCATACTTATTATGGTTTGGTAAAAATGGTTAACTATGTGAAGGGTTTAACTATAAGTTAACTGTTTACTAGTTACCTGGTCTGAATCCAACAGACAATAGTTGACTCTCAACTGAACAAGTTGTGATAGTAGATGCAAGACCTGCTGCTGTAACACCACACAGCTACTGACAGTGTACTGTTTCAATGCACGGATCACCAGCGGCTCAAACATTCGGATGTAGTTCTGGACTGCAGTCTACAAATGGATAGAAAATTTAATATGATGGCTGGTATCCAAATTTACCTCACAACTTTCTAGGCTAATAAATGTGCTTATCTTGTATTCATATTATATAGACCTTTACCCGAGTTGAATGAATGGGAGAGTATGTGGCATCATTATCTGGGTAGGATGTTCTGTTCATTCATTTGATTCTTTGAAATTTGCCTAAATAATTTACAGATCCCATCAACTTAAATTTGAATCTTTTTTTGCTAGGTAATTAACATTATTGAATGTAATACTGGCTCTGTTAAATAAAGTCAAATAGCTACAAAGGGATACCAAAATCTTAGGTCATTACATCTATTTTCAAATTCTCTCAGCAAATTAAGAATTGAAAGCAGAAATGATTTTATAATGATAGATAACTGTAAAATATCCATATGCAGGGTAAATATCATTGCATTAATTGAACAAAGAACAAGATCAAGAATACATAGTCAAGATATGTGTATCTATTTATGATTTAACAATGTTGTTCATAACTGGCTTACACTTTTGAACAAAGAAAGGCAAACAAACCTTGTCTTTACTGCCTTTGGATGACAAACTTGCTCTTCTATCCGCTCTCGTCCTGATCAGTCCAAACACTCTGAAATCAAAAGAAAATGTCATAATATATTTGATTTGTTTTACACTTTAAGGGACATTGGTAAAGACATCAAGACAAACATAACCAACTCCACTGATGAAAATGCATCTCATTTAAAGGCAGTCTCTCATAAAGTTCACAATATATTTTTTGTAAAATTTAAAGATTGCCATGTGTGCGGAACATGTGAGTGTCTGAACATGTTTGAACATCACTTTTGAAACTTCACTTTCAAATAAAATACAATATATCATTATACATTTTGTGATTAATGGTAGCATTCTTACCCTGAAGTTTCTGTCTCCTGATCCGGCGTGGTAGTCAGTTTAGGTCCCATGGATGCCAGACATTGTGTGTACTGTGTGTACGGTGCGATGAAGCAGTCATGATACAAGCCTGGCTTCATGTTGGAAGTGAGCCTGGCTGCCTTGCCTGCTTTCCTCACATGGTGTGGGGAGGAATAGTCCTGGGAACTGGCAAGGTTGGTGAAGAACAGAGCCTTCAGCAACTAATTCAGGAGAAAGAAATGATAAATTAACAGTAATAAATCAACAACCCGGGGAAGGCAGACACATTGATCTTTATAAGCATTTGATCCTTATAGACAGGTTCATTAACAAGCCTTGTTTCATGTTAGAGGTAAGCCTGGCTGCCTTGCCTGCCTTCCTCACATGGTGTGGGGATGAGTAGTCCTGGGAACTGGCAAGGTTGGTGAAGAACAGAGCCTTCAGCAGCTGAATTAGGAGAAAGAAATGATACATTAACAGTAATAAATCAACAACCCGGGGAAGGCAGACAAATTGATCTTTATAAGCATTTGATCCTTATAGACAGGTTCATTAACAAGCCTTGTTTCATGTTAGAGGTAAGCCTGGCTGCCTTGCCTGCCTTCCTCACATGATGTGGGGAGGAATAGTCCTGGGAACTGGCTAGGTTGGTGAAGAACAGAGCCTTCAGCAGCTGAATCAGTGGAATTGAATTATAAATTGACAGTAATAAATCAACAAATAGCTAAACTATCTGAGGAGGACAGCAAAACTTGCTGGACACTAATACTTGCCTGATTGCCCTGGGCAAGTCAAATCTCATAAATGGTTTAGTTTGGTAGCACAATCGGGCAACTAACATTCAGTTAATCAAGAGAAAATGTAATTCCTAACATGTAAACCTCATCTGTAATATAGCAGGCAAGTAAATTTCTTGTTCGAGCAAGTCAAATTTGAAAATGTATGATTTTGAATGCCCGATTACGCCAGTAAAGAAACAAGTAAGTGTATGAAAAAAGTTCATGAAAAAAAGTATGACAGGTCGATTTAGATTTCAATAATCTTTGGTAATCTTTGATATAATCTTGCTCTCCCCATGGACCCCAGCCCAAGAGTTGGATTGTGCAATATCTGTAGAGTTAATACAGGGCCCACAAGGTTTCCATAGGGAGTGGGTTAAGAAATTAGACTTTGCAATAGCTGACAAAGTAGAAAGTTATGGAAACAGGGCAAGAAATAATGCTTACGTAGCATTTATTCTAGAAAAAAAAAGAACGAAATCATGAACTTACTTGCTCCACGCAGAGGATGGTAAGAGTTGGTTCAATCGTCACACATGACTTGAGATAGCTAAGCAGTTCTTCCACATACTGAAACAAAGTCACAAATAGAGAAGAATAACACATACAAGTCAAAATTCGTTTTTGGTTGATTCATGACTTTCAAGTTCAGATGTTAAAGAGATTAACGCATGACATTCAAAATTAAAGTTGTCTGTAATTCATGACTTTCAAGTTCATAGTAATAATATGGGCTAGTTTGGGATGAATACATTATATGAATATAACACTATGACATTCAATATAGATATTAATCAAATATAAAATCAGTTCAAAGTCAACAAAAATGTAAAACAGCTTATAAACAGTCTAGCATTAAAAAGGTCCATAGGACGAGCCACGTACAAGGATGCTTTGTAGCTCAGTTGTTAGAGCACTGGTCTTACTTTGCTATATCTACCAAAAGCCCTATTAAGGGAAAAAGTTGTTTAGAACGATTACTTTGCTATAACAAACGTATGTGACATCTCTACTTCCGTACTCAATACACGTTTGTTTGGAAGGGGGGAAGATAGACAGGGGGGGGGGGGGATTGCTATACATACCTGGCCTACTTCATTGATGGAAGCTAGTTCCAGCAGCTGCCCAAGGCTGCACAGGGCCATCCTCAGTAGGTTGCAGAATTTGTCTGGCTTCGTCAACTCAAGATTGGCCTGATCAAAAATAGGAAATTATATTAAAAATCAATTCAATTCAATTCAATAATGGTTTATTTCAGTAAAAAAAGTCAAATGTTACAAACATTGCAAAATACATACAACAGCAGCCCAAAGGCTGAAATGTTGATGTTTACAAATACAAATTATACAAGTTCATTCATGATATTCAAATTCACATGAGGTACAGTAGAAAAAATATATAGTCAAAACAGAGATATAAACTTTTTGAAAATTTGCACATTTTCGTATAGATAACATGCATGCATAACTGTGGTTTAATTTGTCAATTTAATTTTTAGATTGTCATGCGTGGGGATGCTACATGACACTGAGCCAGTGTGTGTTCCGCAACATGCACAAGGTGTTAATAAGATGGCACTGCATGTCTGCTTTGACTGATTATTTTTGGTTAAACATGTATCTATACATCATTGCTTGGATATTTTCCAGACAAGTCATGAACAGCTTGAAATATTTTTTCTCAAATGCCTTGAAGTTTGTCATTTTAAACTTTAAAGAACCTCAATTTGAAAAGGTACTACTGTGAAATCATATTCATTCAAGCATTCAATTATGTTCAATTGATTTAATTTATCTAAATCAGCTTTGCTTACTTTGTAATTCCTGTATGCCCCTCTGAGAGTCTCATACATGGACATGTAGTGAGCGTGCTGGTAGAAGGACCCGTAGCTCGACTTGCTGGATTTCTTCTCTTCAGATGCCTCAGATTTATCTGTCAAATTGAAGGAATTTATTAGAGTTTATGAAACTATTACACAGAGTATATGATTATGATTATGAGCATGATTAAGAATGTGATTCAGTCGCTGGATTGTACATGTTTTCCTTGGAAACTGCATACAATAATTATCTAATACAGTAATAACAATCAAGTATAAATATAATAGTCAAATCTATCTCAAAGTATAAAGACTGCCCAGGGGATATTTGTTAGATAGTGGGCCTTGTGAGCAGGTGGTCTTTATAGACAGGTGTTGGCTAGAGCAGGTATGGCCTTTTAATCTCCTTCGTGTACTAAATTAATAGTCGACCTCAGAAACAGAAAATCTATTAAGAATATACATTCTACATTTAAGCTAATCAAACTGTTCTGAACCCGTTCATAACAGGTGCCTTCGAGACCTGTTCGAAGAAGGAACCTGTTTTTTTCCAGGTCCTAATCAAATGCAATTTCATCTGCTTAAAGCTGATGTATTTTAGAAAATGTTTAAATGATAAAGAGCTTAACCCATTCCCTCTGAGTTTCTGAATTCCCTGTAGACATTGTAAATAGCTCACCATGTTCCTATAATAGACAATGGATAAATACATACCTGGCGTTGGTTTGCCGGGGTTCTGAGGGGTTGCCGGTGACTGGTCTGGCGTCTCTTTATCCCGTCCAATCTTGATGCTCTTCCTCTTGATGGGGCTCAGGGATGGTGTGGTGGGCAAGGAGGGCAGGGCAGTCTACAAAACAACAAAACAAACCAATAATGGCAAATGCATGGTCAGACTAATTCATTGTATATATTTAACTTTGTTAATGGAATGTAAATAGTATTTTTTTGTGTAAAACATGGCTTCCAAATGATAATTGCTATTGTATAATGGGAATCATTTATATTTCTTAATATGCTGTTACATGTTGTTATAATACATGGGTTTAATTGTTTTAATTTTAAGAATTATGTATTTTCATATATGGGTACCACTTAGATTTATTATTCATTATGTTATATTATGTAATACCCAGTAAGTAATAACTTTAATATATGGTGTTATTTAAATCTTGTTTAACCCATTCAGGACTGGTCCTGAACATATTTGGGCTTGGGTCAATGGAGAATACATGTTATAGGAATATCAATCAGTCCTGAATGGGTAAATTTGTATATGTTTGTTGTATATTTACATTTTGTAACATATTGGAAAAGAATTTCCATTCATTTGGACAATAAAATAAAATGGTAGTACTCCTTTATATTTATATCTTTCCTATACTGTAATAGTCTTCAACGGGGTAAAGAAAACTCATCTCAACTCCCTGGGGAGCATACTTACCCAATGAATTCATATCTTTCTTATAGAATATTACATTAGTCCTAAGGAGTAAGGATTCTACCTGTGACTTTGCAGGGCCTGGCTGGTGGCCATCAATCACATGACTGAAGATACTGATGAGCCGGACTACGTGCAGCAGGATCTGCTCCACCAGAGGGACCAGGAGCCGATTGTTGAGACAGCTCCAGTTCTCCCCTCCTCCCTCCTGGTCTCCGGGGGAGGACTTTTTGCCCGATCTGCTCTTCAGGGAGTTAGATGCCGCACCTGGTTGACATTGGTAAAGAAGGAGAGGTGACAGTGATTGATAGTAAAATGCTATACAGAGTAGTCCGTTCCACGTTCCTCACATATACAATAATGTAGGGGTAAGTACAAAAATGGTGTGTATGTAAACAAATCTAGGACAAGGTTGAGGAACTTACCGAGCAGTAGATTTACTGATATCTGGAGCATGTCATGCTGTGCAGCCATATCCAACATGTTGGTTGAGTGAATGAGGAGGGATATCATCAATGGTAGACTACCGCACCCTGTTCCCCCTGCAAGCTCCTCAGAATTGCTACCTGTGCTACCAATACTGTCAAGAAGATAGGATAAGATTTGATTGGATTGGATTAGATTGGATTAGATTAGATTAGATCGGATTATATTAGAGAGGATAAGATGAGATGTCTAGATGTTGACTGACTGAATGAGGAGGGATATCATCAATGGTAGACTACCGCACCCTGTTCTCCCTGCAAGCTCCTCAGCACTGCTGCTTGTGCTACCAATACTGTAAAGAAGATAGGATAAGATTTGATTGGATTGGATTAGATTAGATTGGATTATATTAGAGAAGATAAGATGAGATGTCTAGATGTTGACTGAGTGGATGAGGAGGGATATCATCAATGGTAGACTACCGCACCCTGTTCTCCCTGCAAGCTCCTCAGCACTGCTGCTTGTGCTACCAATACTGTAAATAATATAGGATAAGATTTGATTTGATTGGATTAGATTAGAGAGGATACAAATTAGATGTCTAGATGTAGACCGAGTGAGTGGCGAGGGATACAATCAATGGTAGACTACCACACCCCGTCCCCTCTGCACTGCTACCTGTGCTACCAATACTGTAAAGAAGCGGATTAGATTAGATCAGATGTTGAGTGAGTGAGGGGAGAGATGAGTATTAGATTTCCACACCCTGTACCCGAAATAGCAAGGAAATGAGATTAGATTAGATAAACAAAAGAAATCATGCTTAACATATCTTTAACCTGTTTATTGCTTATTATTACCTTTATTTATATCACCTCCCAAAGGTCAAATTAATCATTTCAAACATCTATATTGTAACAGTTTTATATTTCTGAACAATTTTACTTTTACATTAACTCTAATCTAGTTCGTCTGCATAAAGGAGATTGATTTCCGACACTGTCATTTTAATACCTAATATACAAATACAGTAGTCTCTAATTAATTGGGATTGCTTATGTAAGGTATTTGAGCCCTTTAAATCTTACCCCATTAAAAGGAGAGTATTGTAAAGTTATAACCAGGAAAATGTTATATACCTTGCACCTGATCCTCCCTTGTAATTAAGACTGCTCTGTCTCTGCAGCTTTGGGTGTCCAGCGTCCTTAGCCAGTGGAGATAGATTAACGGAACATCCCCATGCACTAGGGTGAACAGTGATCGGGTACACTGCACATAGGCTAGATAGTGCTCGCACGCAGCCATACTAGAGACAGGGAGATAAAGAGATGACAAAATATATCAGATTGTATGTACTTTTTATTTCAGTAGGGTTGCTCTGGTGACTCCTAGACACCTAACCAGAAAAAAGAGGGAGACAAAGCAGAAGATGGAGGGATGATTTTAACAGCACAAAATGGCATTGCAAAATGGAAAATTGGTGAAGAGGCCTTCTTCCGGCAATGGAGTGAAGTAGGCTGAAGAAGAAGAAGGGTTGCTCTGTCTGAGGTTAAAAAAAACACGGTTTTCCACAGAGGCCCTACAGATTGGGGTATAACCTCTCATCTTGGGGTGTTAGCCATCTTGGATACAAATATTGAAGCACTTGGGTGTACAGTGATCAGGTTAACTGCGAACAGGATGGATAGTGCTCTCACACATCCATACTAGAAATAAAGAGACAAAGAGAAAACATCATATATATACTAAATTGGGTTATAAACAAATTGTATTATGATTCATTATTGTATTAAATATACATTTTCCCTACACAAGATGGATAAAGACTGATTGATAATTTCATCAACTTACTATTCTATGTCTTGCCGATGTATTGCTCATAGCATCGAACAGCCTAGAAACCATCCTTGAGAGAGCCGATTCAGAAAAGGAACACCCTCCCTCTGGAATTCTGGCCTGGAACACGGTGAGCTGCTCCATGGTGGTGGTGATGGCTGGAGTGTAGGGTTGGGGTTCCCTCATCACAGGGTCTAGATAGCGTGACACCTGGACCTTGGCTAGGGCCGAGATGGACTCCTGGTGGAGCTGGTCAACTGGGTAGAACAGCTTGGGTATTAATCTGTAAGAAAAGAGAAGATCCTTGAATAGATTCATCTGAATGTGACCTTGGTATTTTTTATTTTCATCCTATCAACTTACTATTTTTGACTTGACATTTCACCTGTGGGACCAGTGTTTGACCTCACCATCTAGCGAACATACTCATTACAACTTCAGAGTAAGAACATTGAAGATGTTTAAAACTTACTCTTTGTACTGGTGGGATCAATGCATGAAACAGTCATTTGAGTAGATACCCCTTTGAGGGAAAGCAGAGCTGAAATTAAATCAACCTGGTTGACTGACATGGCTTTCATTTGGTTACAGGAATGGCAGAGTTTGTGACGTGGCTATTCTGTGGCTTTACAAGGCCCGCATTTTACAGGGTGTTTACAGCGCTGTAAATAATTGTTTCTAAATTTGCTCTACATATTTACAGCAATGCTTTATGGGGATGTGTGTCTGCAACTTAATACTTACTTGACTAGGGCATCACTGGCTGCTATCCTAACTCTAACATCCCCATTCCCAAGCAGCCGCAGTAGAACCTCTTCAAGAACAAGTCTTTGGATGTCTGACATCACTTTTCACTGTTTTTCCACTAGGTTAACAATGTTATTTTTATATGAATCTATCACACAGCATTCAGACGAATCTTGCAATGATATTGGAATACATTTGAAGTCTCAAATACCACAGTGCAACACATGTTATGACTTTAATGGATCACTAATAAATATCCCTATAAGACTTACTTGACTAGGGCATCACTGGCTGCTATCCTGACTCTAACATCATCACTCCCTAGCAGCCTCAGTAGAACCTCTTCCAGGACAAGTCTTTGGATGTCATCCTTCTGAAATTCAGAAAAAAATACAACTCTGAAAAATCGAATAGGACGAAAAAAGCCTTTTTGTTTCATATCATAGTGATGAATAATGTCATATTCAGATAATTTGACAAATTAAGATTCACTTACTTTCGTTTAATTTAAGTTCGCAATATCATTGTGTGGGTTTGAACTGTACCTGATGAACATGGGTAATACTAGCGCCAGGAGGGTCACATCGTGACAGATATGACTGCGCTCTATGTTAGCATTATTATTATTATTTTAATGATATAATAATGAAACAGCCATTAGTGCTTGCTAACCAGCAACACAAAATAAAATTCACCATCAGAGAACATAGACCTTTATTTGGTGTCTTCAACTTCATCTTCAACATCATTTTCCCACCAGTTTACAAGTGGCACTCCAAAGTTTTAATCCAGGGTATAAACTATGGCTTACAAACATTCACCTTCTACGTAAATAACAGCAAATGAATCCAGCCTCTTCATGGTGGAGAACAAAATTAAAGGTAAAATTACCTGCATTGTAAATCCTTTCTTCTGTTCCTCCACATGTCTCACTTCCAAGAAATTGAGCAATCTGAAAGATAAAAACAATACTCCCAATGAAAATGGTGACAAAAATTACACGATAATCTAGTCTGCTTCTGTCTAACCTTCTTCACTTTGCTTCTTTGTCCTCTCTTTTGTTCTTGTTTACTCTTACCCGTTCCTGTTTTACCCCATCACTTTGCGCATTTCATGTATATAAGTTCAATGTTAAGTTGAGTTACTTTTCATTTGCTTTGATAGATAACCTGCTTTGTTCGAAAGCTCAGCTCCATTTGATTCACAAAATAACATAATGTAATAATTAAATGCAGTCGAACAGTCATACTGTGAAAGAAGCTTTCTACAGCAAGATGCCCATATTAGACCGACCTCACCTACTCATGGAATTATTTTACTTGAACCGTGCATTCTAAAACTATACTTTGAAATACCAAATATTACAAAATGCAAAGACACTAGGATTGATTTTATTGAAAGCCAGTATGTTTATGAAATATTTTTGTGAAACTATAGCTCAGTATTACATGAGATATAACTCCCCATCTCGTCGGGTGAGAAAGAGAAGGGCCCCAAGTCACTTTTTGTACTTCAGAGATAATCAAGTTTAAATGTTTTAAAGCCATGTAGAATCTCAATGTAGCTCTTTTTTTTAATATTTGATGAATATCCCCCAAATATGACATAATTATTATCTGAAAATTTGGCTTCACATAGAAGAGGTTCTGACCTGCAAGATGGTATGCATAACTCAATTTATCCAAAACTCAATGTAACGCCCTTCTCATTCTCACTTGACGATCTGCTGAATGCTTCTATAATCAATGCTGGGGGACTATTAAACTTACTTGAAGTCAAAACCGCTGATTAGTTCAAGTAGCTCAACATGCACCAGCCAGTAGGTGGTCTTGCTCAGTTTCAAGAGGTCATAGGACAAAGAAAGACCCAGGTTTCCATGACAACTTCTGCACAGTTCTGGAAGGCATAGCTGTGTTGATGTGAGGAACAAACAATAATAATAATTTAAAACAATTATAATATAGCACATAATATGATTGATCACCATCTCTATAAAGTAATTTGCAATCATATTATTACGCTGGTCATCGGACAGACTCACAATCAAACTGCACATGAAATGCACTTTCTACTCTCATTCTTGCAGCCATAAGGTGCACATAACAGTATACAGTTGCATACAAGTTCCACTCCTACCAGGTCCCGAACAAACGACAAATGGGCTCTTAGCTCAGTCAGTAGAGCACCGGTCTAGCAACCCAGAGGTGTCAAATTTGCATACCAGGGAAACCCAATTTTATTTGTTAATTTTTTAATTGGTAATTAGTGTCCATTCTATTTCGTACTTGTTAAAGCAGACAGTATAGTCTATTTTTCTCATTTCAAAATTATGGTTGTTTATATCATAACATGAGCTTCAGTTACTGTCTTTTTTTTGGAAACTGATAATAACATTGTCGAGCCTTGCGTTACCTTAGATGCCTGGCAGATACTTCTAGCAGTCACTGATGAATCATCGGTCACAGCCGCACCAAGGAGGGACACTAAGTGCTCGATGCTCACTGGATCTTTACAAAAGGGAGGATAAACATTAACACAAACATTAAAGGGATCTAGTAACTTTGTTGAGATGTGCAAAAACTGATGAATGGTTGATGCAATGTATACTGTTGTTATCTCATATGTCCTCAGGGTATTGTGTGAAAATTTCAGGTCAAATGGACAATGTATGGCCAAGTAATGAGCGAAAATGCAAAGTGATATTGGGTGATATTCACCAACTCACTGCATTCACTTTGTACAGGGATGAAAATCTCGCCCGGAGATTTTCTTATCTAAATACTTCAATCATACATATCTTTGTAATGAAAGGGAAATTTGAAAAACCGAAAGCTGTCCCATGATTTTATTGTTAATACGAATACAACAAGGTATAAAGGAACCGCTAGAATTACAATTTTATTTTGAGGATTTGGACAATGTTACTAAGTCCCTTTAAACATTAAACTTATGTTTAATTATTATTATTATTATTTAGGCTGTATTTATCAGAATATAAGAAGCTTGTTGTAAAAGTTTAAATGGGGTCCTTATATAGATCATTTGAAGAAGAATTATTCTGAGCAAGTATCCAAGAAACATGGCAAGGAAAAGAGTAAACTCCTTCATTTCGTGCCACATGTGAGACCAATGAACCAGGACGTATGGGGCAATTGTCAGACTGCATCGTCTAGCGGCCAGACATAGTACAACTTCTGAGTAAGAAACATCAAATATGTTTAAAACGTCAATAGTAATCATTATTATAATAACAATAAACAGTTCTTGCATAGCGCATTTCACACCAAAATGGGGTCTCTATAAGGGTCGGTCCAAACTAGTATCTTGATTGTGTAAAAATAGCATTTATTGATCTGGTAAACTACCTGTTTGTGTTTGCTGACAAGCCTCCCAGCACCAGTCGGTGTACCTGTAGTTGGATTCAACTAGCGATGCTCGAATCAATTGACCAATGAGCAACAAGCATTGGCCTCTCAGCTGGGGGTCTGAGTGACTTACATACAGCAGGAGATCTGGCAGAAACTGCTCGTCTGTCGACAAATGAAAGAAAAATGCACATGTAATTACACATACTTGGATTCAAATAATGAGGCCCCAATCAACTGACCAATTAGCATCAAGCATTGGCCTCTCAGCTGAGGGTCTGAGTGACATACAGTAGGAGGTCTGGTAGGTACTGCTTATCTGTGGACAAATAAAACAAAACAATGCTTAAAGTGATCCATTAACTTCAACCAAAATTACTTAGAGCTTTTACTTTTCTCTTGTACTTTACACAAGGACTCTCACATTTACTTTTTCTTGACTAGTTTAAGAGCGATTTCTTTCCCACAAATACATATCTATATAATTATACCTGGAAGAAAGAGTAACCAACAGTAACCAACAGGGCTTAACAGTCCTTGTTAGGACTAATCTAGAGAGAATAATACAGTCCTAATACAGGACTACCAAATCCCTCCCTTTCTTACATGGTGCTACTGTAAACGAACTGTGTGCCTACCTCACCATGGAAACCAATACTGTAAAACAACATCTAATCTTTAGCGGATATACACTTACCTTCTACTTTCTGTGCTGTGTCCAATGATTTGAAGAGTCTGTCGAAGAAGAACGTAGGCTGCATTCCAACGATGTGGCCAATACAGCCCATGGCAAGCACCTTGACACTAACCCTAGCCTTCTTATCGGGTATGAGACAACCTCGGTAACCGGTGAGTAGGAAAGAACTGGACAGTAGCCGCAGCAGATGTCTCAAAGGGAAGTCATCATCAGTGTACGACCCTGGGGAGTGAGAGAAACATAATAAGAGAAAATTTATTTAAAAAAATCATTTTCAAGACACGAGGCACTTTCAGCACCCAGTGAGCGGGAAAGAGCTAGAAAACAGTTGTAACAGATGTCTCAAAAGGGATGTCATCATCAGTGTAGGACCCTGAGGTATACCAGGTAAATATAAGCCAAATTAGACAGATATCAATTTCAGTCTTGTGCAAACATGTTGTAGAACAAAGTCACACAACATGAAATATCCGTTAAATGTCCATCCACAAACCTACTTCGTCCTAATGTATGATTATAAAAGACACTTGATCTGGAAATAAACTGATACAAAAATTCTCATCCTTGCTCATTTGATTTGAAAAGTAAAATGGGTAAATCACACAGGCACATTTGTATAAGTGATAATTTGTGTTTATCACCTGTAATATAAAGACATAGCTAGGTCATAGTTTGTATTCATTGATGAGATTATTCTGTATGTTGCCATAAAAGCAGAACTGTAATGGCAATAATGACTCACCGATGTCTCCCGCCCTGTACTTGATTTCTACATCAGGGGATGCTTCATCTACAACAGTACCAGTTCTTTCCCGCAGCAGACTGGCATCCTCCACATCCCCTGGACTGTCCAGCAGCTCATCACTATCGGGTGATGTTGCCGCATACATCTCTGATGCCTCCTCACCTCTCTCCACCTCCTCATCCCCCTCCCTATCCTCCTCAGTGCCCGTTGCTATGGAATCATCATCCATATCGCCTATTGCCATGCTGGAGTATTCAGACGTCCCATCATCCATAACCAGCTCTGTTTGGTCAAGCTCCGAGATGCTTGCATTGCTCTGCTCTCCAAATGCGGACAGTTTCCGTGACGACCCATCCGCATCCTGGAAGATGGATGAGGAAATGGAGTCCATGCTGGTACTGGAGTACCCCATGCTGGAGGTAGGAGTTGGGGTTGACAGCCCGGGGGTTGGTGTGGAGCCGCTAATAGACTGGACGGATGTTGAGTTCAGGCCTTCATTTAGACCAGACGCTGATGTGAATGTAGAGCCCTCTTCCGCTTCTGGTGGATGGAAGTAAAGGCAAGGAGCTGTCATATTAGTAAATACAAAATGGTATTAAAATAGTATGAGACTTTTTAAGAAATTATTCATACCCTACACATTGAAAGTTACAAACATGCAATCATCCAGCTGCAACCCACTACCAAAAGCCCAAATCTAAGGACAAGTTATTTAGAACCATTTCTATGTAATAACCAAATAATGTGACATCACTACTCCTGTACTTATTACTTCAGTACTCTTAATCCTAATCCACAATGCTGATCCTAATCCTACCTGAGGGTGATACCCCTCCATCCTTGGACGGTGTTTTCTCTTTGTCCTCGTAGATGCCCACTCTGGCTATCCCCTTCTTGGACATCAGGATCTTGAGCAGAGGTTTCGGGGGCTCCCGTAAGAGCTGCTGCAATGCATCTAGGGTGGCTGTGATTACATTGTGGTCAGAGTGCCTTGTGCAGTGAATCAGGTATTCGTAAATCTACAAAGAAAGGAAGAGAAAAATGCCATGTTAATCTTTGTTTACCATTTATTCTTATGATCTGTATTTAAGTCTGTAAAATGAACTACATAAAGATGTTGAGATGCAGTTTGTTGGAATAATATAAGAGCTGATAGAGTATATCCAGGGGTGGCTGTGATTACATTGTGGTCAGAGTGTCTTGTGCAGTGAATCAGGTATTCGTAAATCTACGAAGAAAGGAAGAGATAATGCCATGTTAATCTTTGTTTAACAATTCATTCTAATTATCTGTATTTAACTGTAAAATGAACTACATAAAGATGTTAAGAAGCTGTTTGTTGGGCTAATATAAGAGCTGATGAAGTATATCCAGGGTGGCTGTGATTACATTGAGGTCAGAGTGTCTTGTGCAATGAATCAGGTATTCGTAAATCTGCAAACAAGAAGATATTATCAATATTATTACTATTGTTATCATCATCATTAATATTATTATCATTGATATTTGTGATGGCTATCCGAAACCATTTTTGGAAAATTGGCTTGCAATAGATGCCAAAGAATATGGAAGATAAAGATGGCTTCGATAAAATCAGATTTTCAGTGTTATTGTTGCATTTATTTGTGATATTTTGGAGTACTTGAGTGGGAATTGTGTAGAGTGTCAGTAATTAGTGGTTTATATTTGGTTATTGCAAAATCCATGTTATCATAAGGTAACTGAGAAATTCAAGGCAAACTTACTTTGATGAGTTGTTCATCATTGACACCCCTCTCCTCCTCTTTCTTTGTCACACCAAAGCTGCCCTTCAATCCCTGCTCCTTGGCCCTCTGGCTCACTAGATGTGGGATGGTATAGCGCAGACAAAGCAACACTCCCAGATGGATCTGCACTGCAAAGCTCTCCTTCACTGGGATCACAAACACTGTTGCGCACAGATATCAATGGAATGAAGAGTTAGGTTCAGAAATTGTGGGATAGTATAGCGCAGACACAACAATAACACAAGATGGATCTGCACTGCAAAGCTCTCCTTCACTGGAATCACAAACACTGTTGTGCACAAATATCAATGTAATTAGGTTTATAACATTTGGGATAGTATAGCACAAACAAAGCAACACTCCAAGGTGGATCTGCACTGCAAATCTCTCCTTTGCTGGTATCACAAACACTGTTGTGCAGGTATATCAATGGAATGAAGAGTAAGGTTCATCGATATTGTTGGATAGTATATCACACACAAAAAACACAGTCATGAGAAATAAGAGGGCAGGCTTGGGGCCATACTGACAGACGAGAACAATGCATCTAGCTGCCATACCTTGAGCTGTGGCTACTGTGTTCCACTGTACTTTAACCCATTCACTTCAAGATTCTGAAATCCCCATAGTCTTTGTACACAACCCACTCGGTTCCCGTAGTCAATAGGTTAATACCAGATTGATATGATCTACATTGTTTCTTGTTTTTCCTCAACTTTATGATGATAACTTAATTGTGATGATGACTATGTATGTACTTACTGAGCAGAGCCTGAACCAGCCATGAGAAGTAGAGGGCAGGCTTGCGTCCGTACTGACAGATGAGTACGATGCACCTTGCAGCGGTCCGTCGGGTTGTGGCTGATGTGTGCTTCAGGTTAGGAAACAGCACCTTCATTAGGTTCTGCCAGTAAAACACAAATGCCATACATGTGATCAATTGAAATGTTTAATAAAGGGTTAAATCATTTAAGAAATGTGTGCATCAGCAATTTTTGCAGAAGTCATCAAGTAGCTGAGGGCATTCTGAAATCCTAAGCTGCTGTGAACCATCAAATGGCCTCTGAGGCTATCTTTTTTTAATCAATTATTTGCTATATATGAGTTTTATTTCATTTCTTGCCTTATGGGCTATAATTGTTCACATATAAAATAATAATCAATAAGGGATACATTACAACACAACATTAATTCTTAGGGTACAAAATTTGGTTAATTTAGAAAGTTAAACAGTGATTGAAAATATATTCACTGTCAGCTCCACTTTAAAAGTGATGGTATCTGTCTGACATACAATGTAGAACTGATCAAGAGTGTTACACACTAAACAAGCATTTTGTAATTAGGCATCCTATATTACTGCATTTCACAGGGTGTCCATACTCATGAAAATAAGCAAAAACAATCTGATATAAAAATCACCACAAAGTGCTTCTGCAAATTACTGGCATAGATCTGTGAGCAGTTTGTTTTGCTTGCTCAGGAGATGATATTTTTTCTCATTCTCCCTGAACAAAATAACTTTCTGCAGATATGCGGCAATGTTTGTCATTAAATTAGCAAAATATGAGAGAAATATACATTTACTTACCTTGACCTCAGTGTCTGTCAGAAAAGATCCAAGTACTGGAAGAGTTTTGATCAAGAAGTTCATCAGAGACTCCTAATATTGAAGAAATGAAAAAACAAAAACAATAGTTAACCCATTCAGGACAGGTCGTGGGAATACGTTGGCCTGTGGTATAGATGGAGATGTAGGTGGGCAACTTGCTTATAGAATATTATGAATAAAATGTCAGCAAACGTGGTGTGGTGTGGTGTGGTGTGGCAAGATTGGTAGAGCGTGGGCTTTCCAATCGTGGGATCCCGAGTTCAAACCCTGCCCACCAGCAAGACAATTTATCTACAATTGGTGCTCTCTATCCAGGTGTATAAATGGGGACCCGGTAGAGGTGAAAGAAGGATCTTCTGAATGCCCATGAGCCACTTGAAAGGAACGCTCCCCAGGGAGTGGAGATGGTGCACACAATGTGTGCTAGTTTGCATGTTATCCTATGACCGGGGTAATAATAGTATAAAGCGCTTAGAGATGATATTGTTTCATAATAGGCATTATATATTATGAACCTATTAAACACAAAGTAGCCAAGTTATGATCTTCAGACAGTTTCCCCTATACCCGCGTATGACAATCTTTAAGTTACCAGGACAATATCGAACAGGTCTGCGGGATATCCTTGCAATGCTTGGGAGTAGGTTGATGATGTCTCAAATATCACTTACGGAAAAATCTTCTGAAGTTAATGGATCACTTAACCCTAAAAAGACTGGGCTATTTTGAACCTTAAACAAACTGGGGGGGGGGGGGGGGGGGCTAAAAAAGGCCCCCCCCCCCTAAGATCTCGGCAACCAAAACTCCAATCGACTCCAAATTTGGCATCATGATAGATGTCCCTAAGGTCTACAATATTGCGTAGTTTAAAAAAAAAAATTAATTAGAATATGCTAATTAGAGCTAATTAATTATGCAAAAATTGTATTTTAAAATTTTTTTTTTAGTTTTCTCGGCAATCAAAACTCCAATCAACTCCAAATTTGGCATGGTGATAGATGTCCATGAGCCATACAATATTGCATAGTTAAATTTTTTGTTTTAATTATAATATGCTAATTAGAGCTAATTAATTATGCAAAAATTGCATTTTTTTCGTATTTTTTGCATTTTAAAAATATTTGTTATACATTTTTTTGATGGAATGAAATATTAACCATTATTCAACCATTTGTAGCCCAAAATTAAATAATTGCAGTGATCAGAATGAAAGATTTTGTCTATTCTAGGAAAAAGTCAATTTCCATAGGATTTGTACTCAAATCACAAAATTTAGCGATTTTCGGGCCGACGCTCACTTACAAAAGGTCACGTAACTTTAGAACGGTACACCCGGTTGTCGCAAATTTGGTATCAAAAGTTGCGCAAGACTCTAAGGAAAAAAGTCGTGAAGTGGCATCATAAAATATTTAAGCGTTGCGAAGTAATCGCGAAAATAGAGGAGGGGGGGGGGGCTAAATCAGCCCCCCAGTCTTTTTAGGGTTAAACCTTCACTATAATAGTTAACCGCCAAACTGACACAGAATGACATAATTTAGGAGCAAACAATTAAAGTCACCTGGACAATGTCTTCAGGTCTGCGGGATATCCTTGCGATGCTGGGAAGTAGGTTGATGACGTAGGGTCGACACTTCTGAGGTCTAATCAGGTGAGCCATCTCAGCAAACCGCCACAGGGCTGCACGAAGACTTCGTGAAGGACCATTCTAAAATTGAAAAGGGGAAAAATAAAGGTCTTTGATATTTTCTGTCCGTTTAAATCTGGGTTTTTCTGGCACCTGTGCCTTGTGAATTTATTTAACCCATTGCCTACGTGAACCTGGTGGGCCAGGGAACTTCAGAAGAAACTGCAAAGTTTAGTAGGGAACGGGTTAATAATTTCTGAAGTGAAAGTGTATGATGTAAGGAACAAGCTTTAATAATAACAATATGATATGACACAAGTTTGTTTTTAAATTTAGCAGTATCTTCAAACATGTTAAATGTCCCTTTTTATTTTACATTATTGCTTTGATTGACAGACAAACTAATAATAATATTGCATTACATACATGTAGAGTACCAAAGTACTGATCTTGCATTCTTTAAGTATAGCATAGTAATGGTTCTAAACAACTTGTTCTTTGATTCAGGTTTTTTGGTAGTAGGTTGGAGCTAGGCGATTGGCTACTTAGCAACTACTCAGGCAGAAATATCTGGCTTGCCTGTCATTGTTTAGAACCATTACCCATGTCAATAAATAGCCATGACATCAGACTTTGGTACGCAATAATATACAGACCTTCTTGATTTCTTTGTACAGCTCTAACTGCAACCTGCCAAGACTGCTCTCCATACATGCCTAGAAACAAAGATCAAATTCACAGAAAACAATAATTATTATTAAAAACTAATAAAGGCTTAGTCAATTCTGAATTCTTGTGATATTTGCTAGCTCCTCTATAATTCTATAATTATGAACATATACATTTTTTAATCAAATTTGTGAATCAAAGATTTACAAATAAATTTGTAAATCAAAGACAAGACTTTGCCCTTTCCAATGATGCAAAACTTTGGGAGACGCAATCACATTTTAATAATAAGCTATTTTAGGAATTTATTATTTCTTTAACCTTAGTTTTCATAGCATAGATTGACTAGACATGTTCACTAAAAAGTTAAACCAACAAAAAGCAAACTACAAATACTGAGAGGCTTAATAAACATGTTTGCAACATACCTTTATGACTTTGTTGAGACACTCGTCTGCTTTGAGCCTGATGTCAGACTCGTTGTCATTGCAGGCTGTCAGGAAGAGCTCCATAGCTATCCCGAGAAACTTTGGAAATTCTCCAAGCGACCTTTTAGGGGCCAAAATAGAAAACAATTTCAGAACATGACACAGCATCAAAAGTATGAATTTATCATTATAAATTTAACAATTTGATGAAAACTTTGTATTCAAAACATCCTTAAATACAATTGCTACCTTAGGAAACTCTCCCAGCAACCTTTTAAGGGGCAAAACTGAAAAAAATTCATATCATGACACAGCATCATAAGTATGAATTTATTTTTTAAAATTTACAAAATGATGACAATTTTGTATTCAAAACATATCCTTATACTTTTGCCACCTAAAAGAGAAGGACATAACGAAAAATCCAAGTGCCAGTTTATTAACTGCTATATATATCCAGCACTTGCAAGTAAAAATTGATGTAGGGCAGGTAAATTTTCATAAATGACCTTGTTTGGTTGCCTGATCGGGTAACTCAATTATTGGTTAACTAGGAGAGAATAATGTAATTCCTTAGGTTTAAATCTCATCAAGAGGTGAGCGGGCAAGTAAACTTTCTGTTTGGGCAAGTACAATTTGAAGAGCTGTGATTTTGCTTGCCTGAACGGGCCATTATAGAAAAAAGTTACGAGTGGAGGCTTAATATATATATGTAAAACACACATTTAAATTTCAAGTGATTGTAATATCTAACGAAGAACCAACATGTAATCTACATACACACACAGTATGATGATAGAAGTGCTTTTACAAAAAATTATTGATCAATTAAGTAGAATCATTTACCTGAAATTAGCAGCAGAAATTCCTTCAGCTACTACTGTCAGGTTGGCTATGTAGTCCTTCTTGGTAAGAGTTGCATCTTTTTTCCTTCAAAAGTCAAAATTACAATTGAATTCTACATAAAGACAAATTTTCCAATTATCTTTTCCTGAGCTGATTTTACCTTCAAAATGCATTTCAATTTTCAATACTCGAATTTCAACACTTTATGCTTTTCCTGACCTCCTTTACCAAATAAATGAAGTCAAACTTTTAATATTGATGTATGATTGAGAGACCCCCACATCGGCACCCTAAAACATTTACGACAGTTTTAGACTTAAAAATCGTACAAATTTCATAAAACCTTACTCACACATTGAGAAAATGGTGCAGATTCCGATGCGATGATCAGATTTGCGATTTATAATTTATATTTTGAGATATCGACTTCGAACGCGCGCATTGTTTTTTGGCTTCACGAGTTTGAAGTGTTTTTATTACTGGCACCCCCCTCAACGCTCATTGACAACGCACGCAACTCAAAATTTCTTGTGCGATGTTGGCATTATTTCACAAATTTAACAAAAATATTCGTAGCGGACGATAAACGCATTATTTCTCCTCAAAATTTCGACCAGTGCAGTTTATAAGGGTAGCGCGCATCATCACACGCGCGATTTTTCACAACACGCGCAAAAACGAATATATTACGCGGGGTGCCGATAATAAAAACAGTGCCGATGTGTAGTACACCTACCATACATCTAAAAGTTCAAAATCTCAGGGAAACCCAGAATTTGTGTTAAATTTGTTGTTTTTATTTACATGTATGTATTATCTAGTCAATTTCTCTCTGCTTTGAAATAATTTACTTAAAAAAAAGCTGCATCACTTTTTTGATTCCTCGCACTCTCCACTCGCAAGTCACTGGTAGCTAGCGGCATAGCTGCTCGTGAAGTTCCGCTGACTTTGATTTTACCGACCACAAGTGCAAATTGTACATCGCCGCAAAGTATAGGAAGTAGTATAGGAAGTATAAATTTATGCTGGGATAAGAAAAAAGTGCAGTGAGTGATCATACCAACCAATTTTGTTAAATTTAAAGGGATCTAGTAAAGTTGACTAAATCCTCAAAATCTAATTGGAATTCTACTTCTACATGTAGCGGTTCCCTCATAACTTGTTGTATTCATATACATATGAACAATATAAGCATGGGACAGGTTTTTTTTTTCCCTTTCGTTAAAATTTTTGTTACGATTGAAGTGTTCAGAAGTTACACTATCCACTGGATACTGGATAGTCGTAACCATGTACAAAGTCATGACATGCAATGAGTTAGTGAATATCACTTTACAATTTTGCTCATTTCTCGGCCATATATTCATCCATTTAATTTTAAAAGGAAATTTTCACACAGTACCCAGTGGACATATCAGATATGGCACTGGTTTTTTTAAAGATGCCAAATGTGTCAACCAACATGGTCAAAATTGAAATTAAGTGAACTAACTTCAAACATGTTTTTTTAACATTGACACAACTTATATTTTCGTGAAATATAAATATCTGGGCTTAATCTATCCCCAATTCTGCGAAATATCTATGGACATTTAGGATTTCCTATATTTAAAAGAAAAATATGATATATTTTCACATTGCCATACTAAAATCCTACTATTCCAAATGGCATTACAAATAATACAAATAATTAAAGTGGGCTTCTGACATCATGTGTGCCATTTTCTGGGCTTCTGTTTCTTAAATTTTAGTTTTCAGGTCATTTTAAAGTGAAAAATAGCCTTAAAATTTGAATTTTGCAATTTGAAGTTTTTGTAATGCAAATTTTTTTTACTGTTGTTGGTTCAAACTTATTGTATGGAAACAATACATGATAGGACATATTTACATGATATAAAATTGGAGCAAGACACTTGCAAACAAAATTCAAATTTGATTCTTGTATGTGTTTCGGACGTTACACATTGTTAACATTTACCCTTTTTTTACACTTCTATGACCAGTTGTGGTTTAAATCTTTGCTATTTTGGAATATTTAAATACAGAAAATATATGTTTAGATGTAAATCTATCCAAATTCTTCTTTGAAATGGTCAAATTAACTTCATAGCACAGAAAGGGGTCTTCTATCAACCATATACATTATAGTACAGTACAGTACATGTAAACTTGATTTATATATAATTATATGTTCAGATCTCCAAAGTAGAGACAATTTTAAGGGTTTTAGTGAAATTATGAAGTACTGTGTACCTAGTACTACAATAACTACAATTTGAGAATTGTGATCTGTAATTTATTGTAGTAAAGTTGCATTATGTTATGACATACCCTATTTTGTTTCGGACGTTACATGGTGTTAACATCACTTCAAAACATATCTTAACTCGCTTTGGTTGCACGATTTTGCAAGCAAAACCCATAAATATGTGCATTAATTGAACTCCCAACGAAAGGGATAGTGAATGAAGTCCATATTGATAGACAAAATCCAAGATTTTGTACAAATATTACATGCAATTAGAAACTGTTATTAATATACAGTCAAAGGATGATCGATGTGACTTTCCAGAGTTTCCTTCATCATTTTACAAAAGATAAAAGTACATTGTATATATATGTAAATTGTACAATGACATACATTGTATATGATTTGAATTTTCCATTTTCTTATTTTGATAAAACATGAAGCTCAAACTAATTTTATCAAACTATTATCAAACAATTATTGAAAATTAGAATAACTGTCATAAATGCATTACTGATCAATATGATATTAGCAAAACCTCAAATTCAAGTTATAATGACACATGTACATGTACAGTACACTTGTATGTACCACATAAGGTTATGGTCAAGAAAATATATTTGTTCCAGCAGATATGGTTACATTTTTCAAACATAGCTGACTTGTGCAAAAATGTAATTGATCATAAACCAGTAATGTTCTGGAAATTGCCTTAAGAATAAGATAAGGAATTATCTTGGTGTACATGTACTGTACCTATAGTTTACATGGCATATAACATATAGTATTTCAAAACTAACTTGTTTTAACATGTGGATTTTTTTAATACAAATGATTAACATTTTAATTAGTGTCAGTAAAACATGTGGATCAACACAGATTATTTTCTTCTTATCAAGTTTAAGTATATGAAAAAACATGTTTTGCAACTTTGAGTAAATTTAGCATAGTTATACTGTACTTTTGTATACCACTAAAAGGCTCTGTTAATGAAAATGTCTATATTTCCACTAAATGAATAATGAAACACAGACTTAACATTTGTTTCTTATAGAACATTATAAAGGCAATCAACCTAATAATGCATTTGATGTGATACAAAAAAACAAAATCAGTATACACTATACATGTAGTTCTGTGTGTACTTTACAACATGAACAATTATGGGGCAAAAATAGCAATTCCTCACATTTTATAAATAAAAGTTCCTTCCCAGAGACAAATAACTGATAATTTATTTTTCAAAACACTTTTGCTTGGAGCAGGAAGCATATAGATCATGAAAAATGTAGATAATACTTTTTTTAAATGTTCCAAATTGAATTTTTTGTGCAATCAAAATGTGTGTTAACACCATTTTGTAACGTCCGAAACGAGCTCACAATACCATACAAAATATTCTGTAAATGGTAAACAAAATACAGGAGTTGTTGCAGCAGGTAGTGTTTCAGTTCCACAAAAGAAAGGTTATTGTTCCAAGTATATTAGTCATATCATTCTTTATATCAAGTGTCTTGTAAATCTTTAGTGGTTACAAATTAGCTGAGAAAAATCGATGAAAAATTGGTGAAAATGTAGATTTGGGGCAGACTAAGCATCTAAATGTTATTAAAGCATCATGTATTTTGATAATTATGTTTCATTTACATGATCTAAATGAATAATAATAACCATATATTATCATTTTGAAAATAAATGCACTAAAATATCAATTTTGTGTTAACAATTACCCCATGTAACGTCCGAAACACATTTGTTTACATTGGTTGATCTCAAACATTTGTTTTGGCAATTAATTACCCAATTCATGTGTAAATTTGTTTCACAATGAATACTATTTTATATTATGAAGATTGATTCATATAATGTGCCCTTTCCTGTGACTTACGAGCTTATAAGTTACATTTTTGGTTTCGGACGTTACATTTGTTTCGGACGTTACAAATGTTAACGGAAAGTTAACTTTAAAGATATAATCATAATACAATAAGTTATTGCATTTTTTTTTTCTGTGATGGGAAGGTACATCAAGTCTCTTCAAAACTGAGATAAATAATTGTTTGTGTTATCCCCCTTTTAAAAATTATTTCTAAAGAAATATTGTTTCGGACGTTACAAAATTGTTAACGGAAAATGAGAGCATGTGTGCATTTCATGTTTTTTTTTTTGTTAATCGCTGGCTTAAGAAATCAGTCATTTCCCTTTTAGGCAATATGATGAGGAAACTGTTAGTTCAATTTTCATACTGATATCATTTCAATAAATTATGATACTGGTAGGGGTAATGAGGGGTTAAATTGTTAACGGAGGATGTAACGTCCGAAACACCAATTTTGATGGCATTGTACTGTCAAAATATTACTTTACATATTAAGCGCCATTAATTTTCTGAAAGTTTAACTCACACTTGTTCATAATTATCAACAAATAAAAAAACAAAAAAATCTGTTAGTGTTTTTTTATACCTGAACATAATTGAACCCATTTTTGGTTGATAAATTTCCGTTAACAATTGGCCCTTTAGGGTTATCTGACCTATATAAAGGGAAGTCCAAATATTTTCGTTAAGGTATGGGAGATCAATCTAGGTGGATGCTATAAGAAAATACAAAAATAAGTTTTCAGTTCAGTATGTTTTTAAAAATACAGGCCCTCAAAGTGCCATTAAGCCTTTTGGCACCTTTAAAAAAACCAGAGCCATATACTTTGTATCAACCATTCACCACTTTTTGCTCATCACATGTCAACAAAGTTAACGTTATAATTATATTAATACTAGATATAGATCCATTTAAAATTTAAGTGCTCATGAATGCAAATTGCAAGTAGGCTAGCAGAATTTTGGTCGCTAACTTCAAGTCTTCAACCCTAACCTTAACCCTAAATTTGGTGGCTATAGGTCAGATTTAGTGGCTATAGGTCAGATTTAGTGGATATAGGTCAGATTAGTGGCTATAGGTCAGATTTAGTGGCTATGGTCACATCTACAATGTATTGTAAATTTACTGCCCAGAGTGGTACAGTCTAAGGGACACAATTTGAACTGCAAACAGAGAGAAAAGAACAGCCTATCTAAAGTCAACAAATGCATGTACCTAGATTGAAGCTGATTTTATGATTTATTGTACAAAATTTCATTTTCAAAATGATAAGTCATACTTACAAAAATCGTCATATAAGTTCCATTTGTTTCTCTTGCTGCTCGATTTTCCATCGTAAACAAAGAAAGCCCGCCCGCAACGTGCAGAGGCTGCTTATTATTGTCCAAAACAAGCGAACTCGCGATCTGCAAGCATGCCCACCGTATCTGATTTCGGATACGCCGTATCAGAATTCGGATACGGTAACTCGCGTGGTGCGGGAAGTTAGCAGGAAATACATGGCAGTCATCCAGATAGTAGCAACACTTCTGAGCACTCCTCAGGTTTTTGATTTTCCAAAACTGCAGATTTCTCCTTTTTCTGCAGATTTCTCCTTTTTTTCGACATTTGAAGAATAATTTGGACCATTTTGGTAAGTTCAAACAATACTTGTATCATTTTCAGGGCCAGTTATGATTGATTTTGCTGAATTTAAGATCATAATTTTGCGTGAAATTTTGACAAACCTTTTCTGTACTGGCCCACATTGTTCCCGTATAGGGCAGCATAGCTCTGCTCCCTTGTTCGGTTAGATTTAGTGGCTATAAGTTAGATTTATTGGGCAGTACGAAAATTGAAGTTAGCAACCAAAATTCTGCTAGCCTATTCAAGTATAGTTTTGCCTAACTGTGACGCGACGTCGCTCGAAATGTTTGGGTGATTTTTCGACGGGGTGATTTATCAACTTTCCTTTCATTTTTTATTAATTTGTTTCAGTTCTAGAAATTAATTAAACCTTCAACCTACCTTGCATGATATTTAATTTGTTGAAAAATAATGATAACTTACCCAAAATTGATGATTTTTACGGTAGTCCGTGCTGACATTCCAACTGATCTCGCTGCAATGATGACCCCGGAAGCTAGTCGGCTATGCATGCTGCATATGCATACATGCTATCCCAGCATGCATAGCCGACGAGCTTTCGGCCGGGGTCATCATTGCAGCGATCAAATGGAATATGACACGGACTACCGTCAAAAATCATCAATTTGAAGTAAGTTATCCTTCTTTTTAGCCTCAGTCATGTTTTACCATTTGGAACATTGAAGTCCATGCATAACATAATTTGTAAGTATGAATACTATGAACCCAGATATATAATTTTAACTAAGGTAAAGGAAGGTAATGTTTGTTTTTATTAGTGTGTTTGCCGTTATCCTCACGGTATACCGTAGTTGCTAGAGAACCCGGCCGGGGGGAGAACTCGGCCAAAAAATGGACAGGGCTGCCTTTGAAATTAGATTTGCCGAGAATGCACTGAACATGCGACTCGAAACTTATATCAAACGATTTATCTGCATATTGCTCATAACATACGTATGTATCTTGCTGTTCTGTAGTCCTCCTGGTTATCCAGAAAATCGCTTGAAAGTCAGTCTTTAAACTCCAAAATTTGTTATTTTTTATTTTGTTCACGATAATTTGAGATTTCAATTTTTATAATCTTTATTCTCGCTTTTGTAAATCTACGCTCAATAGTTCATTTTGGTAGAAACTTACACCAATTGGACCGCAATATCGCGGTGCCTTAGCTGATAAAAAATTATCGCTCAACGGCAAAGCGGGTTTCCGCACGGCGCGATTTTATGCACGAAGGTTCAATTTATCGCAGTGCAGGAGAACCCGGGCACCGCGCAGGGTGCGTGTACAAAGTCAATGGCGCCACCCTAGGGCCACTCTCATAGGCAGGCTGCAGTAAACAAATTTGTGAGACTGGCAAAAATCATAAAATCATTTCTAGCTAAAATCTCACCAATTAATCAAACTTAACATGACAGGGGGTTATAATTGAATATAATTTAAAACTTACATGAGCTTTCCAATGTCAGAAGCACTTTAAATTCCAGTTTTTAAAATATTTGATCTATGACTTGAAGCTCCAATCCTTGCTTGAGCTTTCTGACTGTGCAGCCCTCAACCACAGGTTTTTAGAACAGTTGTTTACATGTTTAGGCTTGTCTGCCAGCCAGTATTATCAAAAGGCTGAAGGGATTATTTCAGAGATTAGTGTCTGAATGACCTAACTGACAATGGGTTCTGCAAAGTACTCTGACTTGTACTATTTGAGTATTTGTAGCATTTTAATAGGTGTCTGGACAAGACAATAGTCAATACATGTGGCTTTTGTATCGCGTTCCAAAGTATATAACAATGAATATAGGTCAATTTGTGACTCTATGGAATTCTTTACAACCAGCTTTGAACTACTTATAAGATTAACACAATGATTCAATGAAGGCATGCTATAATTGTTTGTTGAACAAAGGCCAAAGCCATATTATGCAATTTATACAGACATACACAGCATCAAATTGATCAATAGTGTGAAAAACATCTAGTTTTAAGGCTAGGTAGACAGGGGAACTCCCCAGTGTTTACTTGGACAATGAGGGCAGCTGACTATCAGGCTTTTTTCAAGGCAATGGAGTAAGGGGTTAATGCAGCATGCTGTTAACCCCTTGTCTTGTAGGGGTGCAATGGCGCACTGTGCTGTGTGTGACTGGCCGGGTTCTCTAGCAACTACGGTACACACTTCAGTATGCCAGGCGCCGTACTTCGCACGGCGCCTGGTTAGGTTAAGTTTTGCCCAAGTTTGAACTTGAACTTGAACTTGAGGAAAAACATGAAAACAGGAGTACGAAAGTCGAAACTG